>JANJGN010001464.1:80000-82500 GCA_026770705.1 Isurus oxyrinchus
GTGTATGTGTGTATGTGTTTGTGTGTGTGTGTGTGGTGTGTGTATGTGTGTGTGTGGGTGTGTGTGTGGTTTATGTGTGTGTGTGTATGTGCATGTGTGGGTGTGTGTGAGTGTGTGGGTGGGTGTGTGTGTGGGTGTGTGTGTATGGTGTCTGTGGGTGTGTGTGTGTGGATGTGTTTGTGTGTGTGTGTGTGTGGTGTGTGGGTGTGTGTGTGGGTGTGTGGTGGATGTGTGTGTGTGTGTATGTGTGTGGGATTGTGTGGGTGTGTGTGTGGATGTTTGGCTGTGTGTAGGTATGTGTGTGGGTTTGTGTGTGGGTGTTTGTGTTTGTGTTTGTGTGTGTGTGTCTTTATGTGTGTTTGTGTGTGTGGCTGTGTGTGTGTGTGTGTGTTTGTGCATGTGGGAATGTGTGTCTGGGTGTGTGTGTGGATGTTTATGAGTGTGGGTGTGTGTGTGTCTGTGTGTGTGTGGGTGTGTGTGTGTGTGTGTATGGGTGGGTATGTGGGTGTGTGTGTGTGTATGTGTGGGTATGAGTTTGTGTGTCTGTGTGTGTGTGTGTGTGTGTGAATGTGTTGGTGTGTGGGTGTGTGTGTTTATGTTGGTGTGTGTGTGTGTGTGTATGGTGGGTGTGTGTGTGTGTGGGTGTGTGTGTATGGTGTGTGTGTGTGTGTGTGTGGGTGGGTGTGTGTTTGTGTGTGAGTGTGTGTCTTGTGTGTGTGTATGTGTATGGTGGGTGTGTGTGTATGGTGTGTGTGTGTGTGTGTGGGTGGGTGTGTGTTTGTGTGTGAGTGTGTGTCTTGTGTGTGTGTGTGTGTGTATGGTGGGTTTGTGTGTGTGCGGGTGTGTGTGTGTCTTGGTGTGTGTGTGCGTGTATGGTGGGTTTGTGGGTGTGGGTGTGTGTGTGTGTGTGGGTGTGTGTGTGTGTGGATGTGTTGGTGTGTGTGTGTGTGTCTGTGTGGGTGTGTGTGTGGGTGTGTGTGTGGATGTGTGTGTGTGAGTTTGTGTGTGGGTGTGTGTGGGTGTGGGTGTGTGTATGTATGTGTGTGGGTTTGAGTGTGGGTGTGTGTGTTTGTGTTTGTGTTTGTGTGTGTGGCTGTGTGTGTGTGTGTGTGTTTGTGCATGTGGGTGTGCGTGTCTGGGTGTGTGTGTGGGTATTTGTGTGTGTGTGGGTGTGTGGGTGTGTGTGTGGGTACGTATGTGTGTGGGTGTGTGTGTGTGTGTGTCTGTGTGTGTGTGTGGGTTTGTGGGTGTGTGTGCATGCATGTTTGTGTGAGTGGGTGTTTGTGTGGCTGTGTATGTGAGTATTTGTGTGTGTGTGTGTGTGTCTGTGTGTGTATGTGTGTGTGTGGTGTGTGTTTGTGTGTGTGTGTGGGTGTGGGAGTGTGTATCTGAGTGAGTGTGTGGTGTGTGTGCATGTGTGTCTGTGTGTGTGTGTGTGTGGGTGTGTGTGGGTGTGTGTGTGTCTGTGTGTGTGAATGTGTGTGTGTGGTGTGTGTATGTGTCTATGTGCGTGTGGGTAGGTGTGGGTGTGGTTGTGTGTGGGTTTGTGTGATGTACGTGTGTGTGTGTCTGTGTGTGTGTATGTGTGTGTATGTGTGTGTGGTGTATGTGTGTGTATGTGTGTGTGTGTGTGTTTATGTGTGTTGGTGTGTATGTGTGTTTGTGTGGGTGTTTGTGTATGTATGTGTGTTGGTGTGCGTGTGTGTGTGTGTGTTTGTGTGTTTGTGTTTGTGTGTGTGTGTGTGTGTGTGTGTGGGTATGTGTGTGGGTGTTTGTGTTGGTGTGTGTGGGTGTTTGTGTTTGTGTTTTTGTTTGTGTGTGTGTTTTGGTTTGTGTGTGTGTTTGTGCATGTGCGTGTGCGTGTCTGGGTGTGTGTGTGGGTGTTTGTGTGTGTGTGGGAGTGTGTGTGTGTGTGTGTGTAGTGGGTATGTGTGTGGGAGTGTGTGTCTGTGTGTGTGTGTATGTGTGTGTGTGGTGTGTGTTTGTGTCTGTGTGTGTGTGTGGGTGTGGGAGTGTGGATCTGTGTGTGTGTGTGAGTGTGTGGTGTGTGTATGTGCGTGTGTGTGTGTGGTGTGTGTGTATGTGTGTGTGTGTGGTGTATGTGTGTGTATGTGTGTGTGTGTGTGTTTATGTGTGTGTTGGTGTGTGTATGTGTGTTGGTGTGTCTGTGTGTATTTGTGTTGGTGTGGGTGTGTGTGTGTGTATGTGTGCGTGTGTGTTGTTGTGTGTGTATGTGTGTGTGTGTGTGTGTGTGTGTGTGTTGTGTGCGAGTATGTGTGTGTGCGTATGTGTGTGTTGGTGTGTGTGTGGGTGTGTGTGTGTGTGTTGTTGTGTGGGTGTGTGTGTTTGTGTGTGTTGTGTGTTTGTGTTGGTGTGTGTGTGTGTGTATGGTGGGTGTGTGTGTGTGTGGGAGTGTGTGTGCCTTGGTGTGTGTGTGTGTGTGTGTATGGTGGGTTTGTGTGTGAGTATGTGTGTGTGTGTGTGTACGTGTATGTTTGTA
>JANJGN010001465.1:0-137051 GCA_026770705.1 Isurus oxyrinchus
CCCAGAAGTGAGTTACAGACTGGAATCTAATCGAGGGGTTCGGGGAGGATTATAGGTAGAATAACAGATACCCGCGAGTGAGTTACAGATTGGAATCTAATCGAGGGGTTCGGGGTGGTTAATATAGAGAATAACAGATGCCCGGTATTGAGTTACAGACTGGAATCTAATCGAGGGGTTCGGGGGGGTTTATATATAGAATAACAGATACCCGGCAGTATGTTTCAGACGGATTTTAATCAGGGGTTCGGGGAGGCTTATATGTAGAATAACAGATACCTGGGAGTGAGTTACAGACGGAATCTAATCGAGGGGTTCGGGGTGGTTTATATATAGAATAACAGATACCCGGGAGTGAGTTACAGACGGATTCTAATCGAGGGGTTCGGGGTGGTTTATATATAGAATAACAGATGCCCGGGAGTGAGTTACAGACGGAATCTAATCGAGGGGTTCGGGGTGTAATATATATAGAATAACAGATGCCCGGGAGTGAGTTACAGACGGAATCTAATCGAAGGGTTCGGGGTGTAATATATATAGAATAACAGATACCCGGGAGTGAGTTACAGACGGAATCTAATCGAGGCTTGCGGGGTGGGTAATATATAAAATAACAGATACCTGGGAGTGAGTTACAGACTGGAATCTAATCGAGGGGTTCGGGAGGGTTTATATATAGAATAACAGATACCCGGGAGTGAGATACAGACTGGAATCTAATCGAGGGGTTCGAGGTGGTTTACATAGAGAATAACAGATACCCAGGAGTGAGTTATAGACTGGAATCTAATCGAGGTGTTTGGGGTGATTTATATATAGAATAACAGATACCTGGGAGTGAGTTACAGACTGGAATCTAATCGAGGGGTTCGGGAGGGTTTATATATAGAATAACAGATACCTGGGAGTGAGTTACAGACTGGAACCAAATCGAGGGGTTCAGGGGATTATATATAGATTAACAGATACCCGGGAGTGAGTTACAGACTGGAATCTAATCGAGGGGTTCAGGGTGGTTTATATATAGAATAACAGATACCCAGGAGTGAGTAACAGACTGGAATGTAATCGAGGGGTTCGGAGTGGTTTATATATAGAATAACAGATACCCGGGAGTGAGTTACAGACTGGAATCTAACCGAGGAGTTTGGGGTGTTTTATATATAGAATAACAGATACCCGGGAGTGAATTACAGACTGGAATCTAATCAAGGGATACGGGGGGGATTATATATAGAATAACAGATATCCGGGAGTGAGTTACAGACTGGAATCTAATCGAGGGGTTCGGGGGGGTTTATATATAGAATAACAGACACCCGGGATTGAGTTACAGACTGGAATCAAATCGAGGGGTTTGGGGTGATTTATATATAGAATAAGAGATACCCGGGAGTGAGTTACAAACTGGAATCTAATCGAGGGGTTTGGGGTGGTTTATATATAGAATAACAGATACCCGGGAGTGAGTTACAGACTGGAATCTAATCGAGGGGTTCGGGGTAGTTTATATATAGAATAAAGGTTACCCGGGAGTGTGTTAAAGACTGGAATCTAATCGAGGGGTTCGGGGTGGGTTTATATATAGAATAACAGATACCCGGGAGCGAGTTACGGATTGGAATATAATCGAGGGTTTCGGGTGGATTATATATAGAATCACAAATACCCGGGAGTGAGTTACAGACTGGAATCTAATCGAGGGGTTCGGGGGGGTTTATATATCGAATAACAGATACCCGGGAGTGAGTTACAGACTGGAATCTAATCGAGGGGTTCAGGGGTTTATATATACAGGAACAGATACCCAGAAGTGAGTTACAGACTGGAATCTAATTGAGGGGTTCGGGGAGGCTTATATGTAGAATAACAGATACCCACGAGTGAGTTACAGACTGGAATCTAATCGAGGGTTTCGGGGGGGTTTATATATAGAATAACAGATACCCGGGAGTGAGTTACAGACTGGAATCTAATCGAGGGGTTTGGGTTGATTTATATATAGAATAACAGATACCCGGGGATGAGTTACAAACTGGAATCTAATCGAGGGGTTCGGGGTGATTTATATATAGAATAACAGATACCGGGGATTGAGTTACAGACAGGAATCTAATCGAGGGGTTCGGTGGGTTTATATATAGAATAACAAATACCCGGGAGTGAGTTACAGACTGGAATCTAAACGAGGGGTTCGGGGGGGTTTATATATAGAATAACAGATACCGGGGATTGAGTTACAGGCTGGAATCTAATCGAGGGGTTCGGTGGGTTTATATATAGAATAACAGATACCCGGGAGTGAGTTACAGACTGGAATCTAATCGAGGGGTTCGGGGCGGTTTGTATATAGAATAACAGATACCGGGAGTGAGTTACAAACTGGAATCTAATTGAGGGGTTTGGGGTGGTTTATATATAGAATAACAGATACCCGGGAGTGAGTTACAGACTGGAATCTAACCAAGGAGTTTGGGGTGTTTTATATATAGAATAACAGATGCCCGGGAGTGAATTACAGACTGGGATCTAATGGAGGGGTACGGGGTGGATTTTATATGCAATAACAGATATCTGGGAGTGAGTTACAAACTGAAATCTAATGGAGGGGTTCGGGGTGGTTTATATAAAGAATAACATATACCAAGGAGTGAGTGACAAACTGGAATCTAATGGAGGGGTTCGGGGTGGTTTATATAAAGAATAACATATACCAAGGAGTGAGTTACAGATTGGAATCAAATCGAGGGGTTGGGTGGTTTATATATAGAATAACAGATACCCGGGAGTGAGTTACAGACTGGAATCTAATCAAGGGGTTCGGGGGGGTTTATATATAGAATAACAGAAACCCGGGAGTGAGTTACAGACGGGTTCTAATCGAGGGGTTCAGTGTGGTTTATATATAGAATAAGAGATGCCCGGGAGTGAGTTACAGACGGAATCTAATCGAGGGGTTCGGGGTGGTTTATATATAGAATAACAGATACCCGGGAGTGAGTTACAGACTGGTATCTAATCGAGGGGATTGGGGTGATTTATATATAGAATAAAAGATCCTCGGGAGTGAGTTACAGAATGGAATCTTATCGAGGGGTTCGGGGTAGTTTATATATAGAATAAAGGATACCCGGGAGTGAGTTACAGACGGATTTTAATCGAGGGGTTCGGGGAGGCTTATATGTATAATAACAGATACCTGGGAGTGAGTTACAGACGGAATCTAATCGAGGGGTTCGGGGGGGTTTATTTATAGAATAACAGATACCCGGGACTGAGTTACAGACTGGAATCTAATCGAGGGGTTCGGGGTGGTTTATATATAGAATAACAGATACCCGGGAGTGAGTTAAAGACTGGAAACTAATCGAGGGGTTCGGGGCGGTTAATATATAGAATAACAGATACCCGGGAGTGAGTTACAGACTGGAATCTAATCGAGGGGTTCGGGGGGGTTTATATATAGAATAACAGATACCCGGGAGTGAGTTACAGACGGAATCTAATCGAGGCTTTCAGGGTGGTTTATATATAGAATAACAGATACCCGGGAGTGAGTTACAGACTGGAATCTAATCGAGGGGTTCGAGGTGGTTTACATAGAGAATAACAGATACCCAGGAATGAGTTACAGACTGGAATCTAATCGAGGTGTTTGGGGTGATTTATATATAGAATAACAGATGCCTGGGGGTGAGTTACAGACTGGAATCTAACAGAGGTGTTCGGGGTGGTTTATATAAAGAAGAACAGATACCCGGGAGTGAGTTACAGACTGGAATCTAATAGAGGTGTTCGGGGTGGTTTATATATAGAATAACAGATACCCGGGAGTGAGTTACAGACAGGAATCAAATCGAGGGTTTCAGTGGTTTATATATAGATTAACAGATACCCGGGATTGAGTTACAGACTGGAATCAAATCGAGGGGTTTGGGGTGATTTATATATAGAATAAGAGATACCCGGGAGTGAGTTACAAACTGGAATCTAATCGAGGGGTTCAGGGTGGTTTATATATAGAATAACAGATACCCGGGAGTGAGTTACAGACTGGAATCTAATCGAGGGGTTCGGGGTAGTTTATATATAGAATAAAGGATACCCGGGAGTGAGTTACAGACTGGAATCTAATCGAGGGGTTCGGGGTGGGTTTATATATAGAATAACAGATACCCGGGAGCGAGTTACAGATTGGAATATAATCGAGGGTTTCGGGTGGTTTATATATAGAATCACAGATACCCGGGAGTGAGTTACAGACTGGAATCTAATCGAGGGGTTCGGGGGGGTTTATATATAGAATAACAGAAACCCGGGAGTGAGTTACAGACGGATTCTAATCGAGGGGTTCAGTGTGGTTTATATATAGAATAACTGATGCCCGGGAGTGAGTTACAGACGGAATCTAATCGAGGGGTTCGGGGTGGTTTATATATAGAATAACAGATACCCGGGAGTGAGTTACAGACTGGAATCTAATCGAGGGGTTCGGGGGGGTTTATATATAGAATAACAGATACCCGGGAGTGAGTAACAGACTGGTATCTAATGGAGGGGTTCAGGGGTTTATATTTTCAGGAACAGATACCCAGAAGTGAGTTACAGACTGGAATCTAATCGAGGGGAGCGGGGTGGTTTATATATAGAATAACAGATACCCGGGAGTGAGTTACAGAGTGGAATCTAATCGAGGGGTTCGGGGGGGTTTATATATAGAATAACAGATACCCGGGAGTGAGTTACAGACGGATTCTAATCCAGGGGTTCAGTGTGGTTTATATATAGAATAACAGATGCCCGGGAGTGAGTTACAGACGGAATCTAATCGAGGGGTTCGGGGTGGTTTATACATAGAATAACAGATACCCGGGAGTGAGTTAAAGACTGGAATCTAATCGAAGGGTTCGGGGGGGTTTATATATAGAATAACAGACACCCGGGAGTGAGTTACAGACTGGAATCTAATCGAGGGGTTTGGGGTGATTTATATATAGAATAACAGATACCCGGGAGTGAGTTACAATCTGGAATCTAATCGAGGGGTTCAGGGTGGTTTATATATCGAATAACAGATACTCGGGAGTGAGTTACAGACTGGAATCTAATCGAGGGGTTCGGGGTAGTTTCTATATAGAATAAAGGATACCCGGGAGTGAGTTACAGACTGGAATCTAATCGAGGGGTTCGGGGTAGTTTATATATAGAATAAAGGATACCCGGGAGTGAGTTACAGACTGGAATCTAATCGAGGGGTTCGGGGTGGGTTTATATATAGAATAACAGATACCCGGGAGCGAGTTACAGATTGGAATATAATCGAGGGTTTCGGGTGGATTATATATAGAATCACAGATACCTGGGAGTGAGTTACAGATGGAATCTAATCGAGGAGTTCGGGGGGGTTTATATATCGAATAAAAGATACCCGGGAGTGAGTTACAGACTGGAATCTAATCGAGGGGTTCGGGGAGGATTATAGGTAGAATAACAGATACCCGGGAGTGAGTTACAGATTGGAACCTAATCGAGGGGTTCGGGGAGGCTTATATGTAGAATAACAGATACCTGGGAGTGAGTTACAGATTGGAATCTAATCGAGGGGTTCGGGGTGGTTTATATATAGAATAACAGATACCCGGGAGTGAGTTACAGACGGATTCTAATCGAGGGGTTCGGGGTGGTTTATATATAGAATAACAGATGCCCGGGAGTGAGTTACAGACTGGAATCTAATCGAGGGGTTCGGGAGGGTTTATATATAGAATAACAGATACCTGGGAGTGAGTTACAGACTGGAACCAAATCGAGGGGTTCAGGGGATTATATATAGATTAACAGATACCCGGGAGTGAGTTACAGACTGGAATCTAATCGAGGGGTTCAGGGTGGTTTATATATAGAATAACAGATACCCAGGAGTGAGTAACAGACTGGAATGTAATCGAGGGGTTCGGAGTGGTTTATATATAGAATAACAGATACCCGGGAGTGAGTTACAGACTGGAATCTAACCGAGGAGTTTGGGGTGTTTTATATATAGAATAACAGATACCCGGGAGTGAATTACAGACTGGAATCTAATCAAGGGATACGGGGGGGATTATATATAGAATAACAGATATCCGGGAGTGAGTTACAGACTGGAATCTAATCGAGGGGTTCGGGGGGGTTTATATATAGAATAACAGACACCCGGGATTGAGTTACAGACTGGAATCAAATCGAGGGGTTTGGGGTGATTTATATATAGAATAAGAGATACCCGGGAGTGAGTTACAAACTGGAATCTAATCGAGGGGTTTGGGGTGGTTTATATATAGAATAACAGATACCCGGGAGTGAGTTACAGACTGGAATCTAATCGAGGGGTTCGGGGTAGTTTATATATAGAATAAAGGTTACCCGGGAGTGTGTTAAAGACTGGAATCTAATCGAGGGGTTCGGGGTGGGTTTATATATAGAATAACAGATACCCGGGAGCGAGTTACGGATTGGAATATAATCGAGGGTTTCGGGTGGATTATATATAGAATCACAAATACCCGGGAGTGAGTTACAGACTGGAATCTAATCGAGGGGTTCGGGGGGGTTTATATATCGAATAACAGATACCCGGGAGTGAGTTACAGACTGGAATCTAATCGAGGGGTTCAGGGGTTTATATATACAGGAACAGATACCCAGAAGTGAGTTACAGACTGGAATCTAATTGAGGGGTTCGGGGAGGCTTATATGTAGAATAACAGATACCCACGAGTGAGTTACAGACTGGAATCTAATCGAGGGTTTCGGGGGGGTTTATATATAGAATAACAGATACCCGGGAGTGAGTTACAGACTGGAATCTAATCGAGGGGTTTGGGTTGATTTATATATAGAATAACAGATACCCGGGGATGAGTTACAAACTGGAATCTAATCGAGGGGTTCGGGGTGATTTATATATAGAATAACAGATACCGGGGATTGAGTTACAGACAGGAATCTAATCGAGGGGTTCGGTGGGTTTATATATAGAATAACAAATACCCGGGAGTGAGTTACAGACTGGAATCTAAACGAGGGGTTCGGGGGGGTTTATATATAGAATAACAGATACCGGGGATTGAGTTACAGGCTGGAATCTAATCGAGGGGTTCGGTGGGTTTATATATAGAATAACAGATACCCGGGAGTGAGTTACAGACTGGAATCTAATCGAGGGGTTCGGGGCGGTTTGTATATAGAATAACAGATACCGGGAGTGAGTTACAAACTGGAATCTAATTGAGGGGTTTGGGGTGGTTTATATATAGAATAACAGATACCCGGGAGTGAGTTACAGACTGGAATCTAACCAAGGAGTTTGGGGTGTTTTATATATAGAATAACAGATGCCCGGGAGTGAATTACAGACTGGGATCTAATGGAGGGGTACGGGGTGGATTTTATATGCAATAACAGATATCTGGGAGTGAGTTACAAACTGAAATCTAATGGAGGGGTTCGGGGTGGTTTATATAAAGAATAACATATACCAAGGAGTGAGTGACAAACTGGAATCTAATGGAGGGGTTCGGGGTGGTTTATATAAAGAATAACATATACCAAGGAGTGAGTTACAGATTGGAATCAAATCGAGGGGTTGGGTGGTTTATATATAGAATAACAGATACCCGGGAGTGAGTTACAGACTGGAATCTAATCAAGGGGTTCGGGGGGGTTTATATATAGAATAACAGAAACCCGGGAGTGAGTTACAGACGGGTTCTAATCGAGGGGTTCAGTGTGGTTTATATATAGAATAAGAGATGCCCGGGAGTGAGTTACAGACGGAATCTAATCGAGGGGTTCGGGGTGGTTTATATATAGAATAACAGATACCCGGGAGTGAGTTACAGACTGGTATCTAATCGAGGGGATTGGGGTGATTTATATATAGAATAAAAGATCCTCGGGAGTGAGTTACAGAATGGAATCTTATCGAGGGGTTCGGGGTAGTTTATATATAGAATAAAGGATACCCGGGAGTGAGTTACAGACGGATTTTAATCGAGGGGTTCGGGGAGGCTTATATGTATAATAACAGATACCTGGGAGTGAGTTACAGACGGAATCTAATCGAGGGGTTCGGGGGGGTTTATTTATAGAATAACAGATACCCGGGACTGAGTTACAGACTGGAATCTAATCGAGGGGTTCGGGGTGGTTTATATATAGAATAACAGATACCCGGGAGTGAGTTAAAGACAGGAAACTAATCGAGGGGTTCGGGGCGGTTAATATATAGAATAACAGATACCCGGGAGTGAGTTACAGACTGGAATCTAATCGAGGGGTTCGGGGGGGTTTATATATAGAATAACAGATACCCGGGAGTGAGTTACAGACGGAATCTAATCGAGGCTTTCAGGGTGGTTTATATATAGAATAACAGATACCCGGGAGTGAGTTACAGACTGGAATCTAATCGAGGGGTTCGAGGTGGTTTACATAGAGAATAACAGATACCCAGGAATGAGTTACAGACTGGAATCTAATCGAGGTGTTTGGGGTGATTTATATATAGAATAACAGATGCCTGGGGGTGAGTTACAGACTGGAATCTAACAGAGGTGTTCGGGGTGGTTTATATAAAGAAGAACAGATACCCGGGAGTGAGTTACAGACTGGAATCTAATAGAGGTGTTCGGGGTGGTTTATATATAGAATAACAGATACCCGGGAGTGAGTTACAGACAGGAATCAAATCGAGGGTTTCAGTGGTTTATATATAGATTAACAGATACCCGGGATTGAGTTACAGACTGGAATCAAATCGAGGGGTTTGGGGTGATTTATATATAGAATAAGAGATACCCGGGAGTGAGTTACAAACTGGAATCTAATCGAGGGGTTCAGGGTGGTTTATATATAGAATAACAGATACCCGGGAGTGAGTTACAGACTGGAATCTAATCGAGGGGTTCGGGGTAGTTTATATATAGAATAAAGGATACCCGGGAGTGAGTTACAGACTGGAATCTAATCGAGGGGTTCGGGGTGGGTTTATATATAGAATAACAGATACCCGGGAGCGAGTTACAGATTGGAATATAATCGAGGGTTTCGGGTGGTTTATATATAGAATCACAGATACCCGGGAGTGAGTTACAGACTGGAATCTAATCGAGGGGTTCGGGGGGGTTTATATATAGAATAACAGAAACCCGGGAGTGAGTTACAGACGGATTCTAATCGAGGGGTTCAGTGTGGTTTATATATAGAATAACTGATGCCCGGGAGTGAGTTACAGACGGAATCTAATCGAGGGGTTCGGGGTGGTTTATATATAGAATAACAGATACCCGGGAGTGAGTTACAGACTGGAATCTAATCGAGGGGTTCGGGGGGGTTTATATATAGAATAACAGATACCCGGGAGTGAGTAACAGACTGGTATCTAATGGAGGGGTTCAGGGGTTTATATTTTCAGGAACAGATACCCAGAAGTGAGTTACAGACTGGAATCTAATCGAGGGGAGCGGGGTGGTTTATATATAGAATAACAGATACCCGGGAGTGAGTTACAGAGTGGAATCTAATCGAGGGGTTCGGGGGGGTTTATATATAGAATAACAGATACCCGGGAGTGAGTTACAGACGGATTCTAATCCAGGGGTTCAGTGTGGTTTATATATAGAATAACAGATGCCCGGGAGTGAGTTACAGACGGAATCTAATCGAGGGGTTCGGGGTGGTTTATACATAGAATAACAGATACCCGGGAGTGAGTTAAAGACTGGAATCTAATCGAAGGGTTCGGGGGGGTTTATATATAGAATAACAGACACCCGGGAGTGAGTTACAGACTGGAATCTAATCGAGGGGTTTGGGGTGATTTATATATAGAATAACAGATACCCGGGAGTGAGTTACAATCTGGAATCTAATCGAGGGGTTCAGGGTGGTTTATATATCGAATAACAGATACTCGGGAGTGAGTTACAGACTGGAATCTAATCGAGGGGTTCGGGGTAGTTTCTATATAGAATAAAGGATACCCGGGAGTGAGTTACAGACTGGAATCTAATCGAGGGGTTCGGGGTAGTTTATATATAGAATAAAGGATACCCGGGAGTGAGTTACAGACTGGAATCTAATCGAGGGGTTCGGGGTGGGTTTATATATAGAATAACAGATACCCGGGAGCGAGTTACAGATTGGAATATAATCGAGGGTTTCGGGTGGATTATATATAGAATCACAGATACCTGGGAGTGAGTTACAGATGGAATCTAATCGAGGAGTTCGGGGGGGTTTATATATCGAATAAAAGATACCCGGGAGTGAGTTACAGACTGGAATCTAATCGAGGGGTTCGGGGAGGATTATAGGTAGAATAACAGATACCCGGGAGTGAGTTACAGATTGGAACCTAATCGAGGGGTTCGGGGAGGCTTATATGTAGAATAACAGATACCTGGGAGTGAGTTACAGATTGGAATCTAATCGAGGGGTTCGGGGTGGTTTATATATAGAATAACAGATACCCGGGAGTGAGTTACAGACGGATTCTAATCGAGGGGTTCGGGGTGGTTTATATATAGAATAACAGATGCCCGGGAGTGAGTTACAGACTGGAATCTAATCGAGGGGTTCGGGAGGGTTTATATATAGAATAACAGATACCTGGGAGTGAGTTACAGACTGGAACCAAATCGAGGGGTTCAGGGGATTATATATAGATTAACAGATACCCGGGAGTGAGTTACAGACTGGAATCTAATCGAGGGGTTCAGGGTGGTTTATATATAGAATAACAGATACCCAGGAGTGAGTAACAGACTGGAATGTAATCGAGGGGTTCGGAGTGGTTTATATATAGAATAACAGATACCCGGGAGTGAGTTACAGACTGGAATCTAACCGAGGAGTTTGGGGTGTTTTATATATAGAATAACAGATACCCGGGAGTGAATTACAGACTGGAATCTAATCAAGGGATACGGGGGGGATTATATATAGAATAACAGATATCCGGGAGTGAGTTACAGACTGGAATCTAATCGAGGGGTTCGGGGGGGTTTATATATAGAATAACAGACACCCGGGATTGAGTTACAGACTGGAATCAAATCGAGGGGTTTGGGGTGATTTATATATAGAATAAGAGATACCCGGGAGTGAGTTACAAACTGGAATCTAATCGAGGGGTTTGGGGTGGTTTATATATAGAATAACAGATACCCGGGAGTGAGTTACAGACTGGAATCTAATCGAGGGGTTCGGGGTAGTTTATATATAGAATAAAGGTTACCCGGGAGTGTGTTAAAGACTGGAATCTAATCGAGGGGTTCGGGGTGGGTTTATATATAGAATAACAGATACCCGGGAGCGAGTTACGGATTGGAATATAATCGAGGGTTTCGGGTGGATTATATATAGAATCACAAATACCCGGGAGTGAGTTACAGACTGGAATCTAATCGAGGGGTTCGGGGGGGTTTATATATCGAATAACAGATACCCGGGAGTGAGTTACAGACTGGAATCTAATCGAGGGGTTCAGGGGTTTATATATACAGGAACAGATACCCAGAAGTGAGTTACAGACTGGAATCTAATTGAGGGGTTCGGGGAGGCTTATATGTAGAATAACAGATACCCACGAGTGAGTTACAGACTGGAATCTAATCGAGGGTTTCGGGGGGGTTTATATATAGAATAACAGATACCCGGGAGTGAGTTACAGACTGGAATCTAATCGAGGGGTTTGGGTTGATTTATATATAGAATAACAGATACCCGGGGATGAGTTACAAACTGGAATCTAATCGAGGGGTTCGGGGTGATTTATATATAGAATAACAGATACCGGGGATTGAGTTACAGACAGGAATCTAATCGAGGGGTTCGGTGGGTTTATATATAGAATAACAAATACCCGGGAGTGAGTTACAGACTGGAATCTAAACGAGGGGTTCGGGGGGGTTTATATATAGAATAACAGATACCGGGGATTGAGTTACAGGCTGGAATCTAATCGAGGGGTTCGGTGGGTTTATATATAGAATAACAGATACCCGGGAGTGAGTTACAGACTGGAATCTAATCGAGGGGTTCGGGGCGGTTTGTATATAGAATAACAGATACCGGGAGTGAGTTACAAACTGGAATCTAATTGAGGGGTTTGGGGTGGTTTATATATAGAATAACAGATACCCGGGAGTGAGTTACAGACTGGAATCTAACCAAGGAGTTTGGGGTGTTTTATATATAGAATAACAGATGCCCGGGAGTGAATTACAGACTGGGATCTAATGGAGGGGTACGGGGTGGATTTTATATGCAATAACAGATATCTGGGAGTGAGTTACAAACTGAAATCTAATGGAGGGGTTCGGGGTGGTTTATATAAAGAATAACATATACCAAGGAGTGAGTGACAAACTGGAATCTAATGGAGGGGTTCGGGGTGGTTTATATAAAGAATAACATATACCAAGGAGTGAGTTACAGATTGGAATCAAATCGAGGGGTTGGGTGGTTTATATATAGAATAACAGATACCCGGGAGTGAGTTACAGACTGGAATCTAATCAAGGGGTTCGGGGGGGTTTATATATAGAATAACAGAAACCCGGGAGTGAGTTACAGACGGGTTCTAATCGAGGGGTTCAGTGTGGTTTATATATAGAATAAGAGATGCCCGGGAGTGAGTTACAGACGGAATCTAATCGAGGGGTTCGGGGTGGTTTATATATAGAATAACAGATACCCGGGAGTGAGTTACAGACTGGTATCTAATCGAGGGGATTGGGGTGATTTATATATAGAATAAAAGATCCTCGGGAGTGAGTTACAGAATGGAATCTTATCGAGGGGTTCGGGGTAGTTTATATATAGAATAAAGGATACCCGGGAGTGAGTTACAGACGGATTTTAATCGAGGGGTTCGGGGAGGCTTATATGTATAATAACAGATACCTGGGAGTGAGTTACAGACGGAATCTAATCGAGGGGTTCGGGGGGGTTTATTTATAGAATAACAGATACCCGGGACTGAGTTACAGACTGGAATCTAATCGAGGGGTTCGGGGTGGTTTATATATAGAATAACAGATACCCGGGAGTGAGTTAAAGACTGGAAACTAATCGAGGGGTTCGGGGCGGTTAATATATAGAATAACAGATACCCGGGAGTGAGTTACAGACTGGAATCTAATCGAGGGGTTCGGGGGGGTTTATATATAGAATAACAGATACCCGGGAGTGAGTTACAGACGGAATCTAATCGAGGCTTTCAGGGTGGTTTATATATAGAATAACAGATACCCGGGAGTGAGTTACAGACTGGAATCTAATCGAGGGGTTCGAGGTGGTTTACATAGAGAATAACAGATACCCAGGAATGAGTTACAGACTGGAATCTAATCGAGGTGTTTGGGGTGATTTATATATAGAATAACAGATGCCTGGGGGTGAGTTACAGACTGGAATCTAACAGAGGTGTTCGGGGTGGTTTATATAAAGAAGAACAGATACCCGGGAGTGAGTTACAGACTGGAATCTAATAGAGGTGTTCGGGGTGGTTTATATATAGAATAACAGATACCCGGGAGTGAGTTACAGACAGGAATCAAATCGAGGGTTTCAGTGGTTTATATATAGATTAACAGATACCCGGGATTGAGTTACAGACTGGAATCAAATCGAGGGGTTTGGGGTGATTTATATATAGAATAAGAGATACCCGGGAGTGAGTTACAAACTGGAATCTAATCGAGGGGTTCAGGGTGGTTTATATATAGAATAACAGATACCCGGGAGTGAGTTACAGACTGGAATCTAATCGAGGGGTTCGGGGTAGTTTATATATAGAATAAAGGATACCCGGGAGTGAGTTACAGACTGGAATCTAATCGAGGGGTTCGGGGTGGGTTTATATATAGAATAACAGATACCCGGGAGCGAGTTACAGATTGGAATATAATCGAGGGTTTCGGGTGGTTTATATATAGAATCACAGATACCCGGGAGTGAGTTACAGACTGGAATCTAATCGAGGGGTTCGGGGGGGTTTATATATAGAATAACAGAAACCCGGGAGTGAGTTACAGACGGATTCTAATCGAGGGGTTCAGTGTGGTTTATATATAGAATAACTGATGCCCGGGAGTGAGTTACAGACGGAATCTAATCGAGGGGTTCGGGGTGGTTTATATATAGAATAACAGATACCCGGGAGTGAGTTACAGACTGGAATCTAATCGAGGGGTTCGGGGGGGTTTATATATAGAATAACAGATACCCGGGAGTGAGTAACAGACTGGAATCTAATCGAGGGGTTCGAGGGGGTTTATATATAGAATAACAGATACCCGGGAGTGAGTAACAGACTGGTATCTAATGGAGGGGTTCAGGGGTTTATATTTTCAGGAACAGATACCCAGAAGTGAGTTACAGACTGGAATCTAATCGAGGGGAGCGGGGTGGTTTATATATAGAATAACAGATACCCGGGAGTGAGTTACAGAGTGGAATCTAATCGAGGGGTTCGGGGGGGTTTATATATAGAATAACAGATACCCGGGAGTGAGTTACAGACGGATTCTAATCCAGGGGTTCAGTGTGGTTTATATATAGAATAACAGATGCCCGGGAGTGAGTTACAGACGGAATCTAATCGAGGGGTTCGGGGTGGTTTATACATAGAATAACAGATACCCGGGAGTGAGTTAAAGACTGGAATCTAATCGAAGGGTTCGGGGGGGTTTATATATAGAATAACAGACACCCGGGAGTGAGTTACAGACTGGAATCTAATCGAGGGGTTTGGGGTGATTTATATATAGAATAACAGATACCCGGGAGTGAGTTACAATCTGGAATCTAATCGAGGGGTTCAGGGTGGTTTATATATCGAATAACAGATACTCGGGAGTGAGTTACAGACTGGAATCTAATCGAGGGGTTCGGGGTAGTTTCTATATAGAATAAAGGATACCCGGGAGTGAGTTACAGACTGGAATCTAATCGAGGGGTTCGGGGTAGTTTATATATAGAATAAAGGATACCCGGGAGTGAGTTACAGACTGGAATCTAATCGAGGGGTTCGGGGTGGGTTTATATATAGAATAACAGATACCCGGGAGCGAGTTACAGATTGGAATATAATCGAGGGTTTCGGGTGGATTATATATAGAATCACAGATACCTGGGAGTGAGTTACAGATGGAATCTAATCGAGGAGTTCGGGGGGGTTTATATATCGAATAAAAGATACCCGGGAGTGAGTTACAGACTGGAATCTAATCGAGGGGTTCGGGGAGGATTATAGGTAGAATAACAGATACCCGGGAGTGAGTTACAGATTGGAACCTAATCGAGGGGTTCGGGGAGGCTTATATGTAGAATAACAGATACCTGGGAGTGAGTTACAGATTGGAATCTAATCGAGGGGTTCGGGGTGGTTTATATATAGAATAACAGATACCCGGGAGTGAGTTACAGACGGATTCTAATCGAGGGGTTCGGGGTGGTTTATATATAGAATAACAGATGCCCGGGAGTGAGTTACAGACTGGAATCTAATCGAGGGGTTCGGGAGGGTTTATATATAGAATAACAGATACCTGGGAGTGAGTTACAGACTGGAACCAAATCGAGGGGTTCAGGGGATTATATATAGATTAACAGATACCCGGGAGTGAGTTACAGACTGGAATCTAATCGAGGGGTTCAGGGTGGTTTATATATAGAATAACAGATACCCAGGAGTGAGTAACAGACTGGAATGTAATCGAGGGGTTCGGAGTGGTTTATATATAGAATAACAGATACCCGGGAGTGAGTTACAGACTGGAATCTAACCGAGGAGTTTGGGGTGTTTTATATATAGAATAACAGATACCCGGGAGTGAATTACAGACTGGAATCTAATCAAGGGATACGGGGGGGATTATATATAGAATAACAGATATCCGGGAGTGAGTTACAGACTGGAATCTAATCGAGGGGTTCGGGGGGGTTTATATATAGAATAACAGACACCCGGGATTGAGTTACAGACTGGAATCAAATCGAGGGGTTTGGGGTGATTTATATATAGAATAAGAGATACCCGGGAGTGAGTTACAAACTGGAATCTAATCGAGGGGTTTGGGGTGGTTTATATATAGAATAACAGATACCCGGGAGTGAGTTACAGACTGGAATCTAATCGAGGGGTTCGGGGTAGTTTATATATAGAATAAAGGTTACCCGGGAGTGTGTTAAAGACTGGAATCTAATCGAGGGGTTCGGGGTGGGTTTATATATAGAATAACAGATACCCGGGAGCGAGTTACGGATTGGAATATAATCGAGGGTTTCGGGTGGATTATATATAGAATCACAAATACCCGGGAGTGAGTTACAGACTGGAATCTAATCGAGGGGTTCGGGGGGGTTTATATATCGAATAACAGATACCCGGGAGTGAGTTACAGACTGGAATCTAATCGAGGGGTTCAGGGGTTTATATATACAGGAACAGATACCCAGAAGTGAGTTACAGACTGGAATCTAATTGAGGGGTTCGGGGAGGCTTATATGTAGAATAACAGATACCCACGAGTGAGTTACAGACTGGAATCTAATCGAGGGTTTCGGGGGGGTTTATATATAGAATAACAGATACCCGGGAGTGAGTTACAGACTGGAATCTAATCGAGGGGTTTGGGTTGATTTATATATAGAATAACAGATACCCGGGGATGAGTTACAAACTGGAATCTAATCGAGGGGTTCGGGGTGATTTATATATAGAATAACAGATACCGGGGATTGAGTTACAGACAGGAATCTAATCGAGGGGTTCGGTGGGTTTATATATAGAATAACAAATACCCGGGAGTGAGTTACAGACTGGAATCTAAACGAGGGGTTCGGGGGGGTTTATATATAGAATAACAGATACCGGGGATTGAGTTACAGGCTGGAATCTAATCGAGGGGTTCGGTGGGTTTATATATAGAATAACAGATACCCGGGAGTGAGTTACAGACTGGAATCTAATCGAGGGGTTCGGGGCGGTTTGTATATAGAATAACAGATACCGGGAGTGAGTTACAAACTGGAATCTAATTGAGGGGTTTGGGGTGGTTTATATATAGAATAACAGATACCCGGGAGTGAGTTACAGACTGGAATCTAACCAAGGAGTTTGGGGTGTTTTATATATAGAATAACAGATGCCCGGGAGTGAATTACAGACTGGGATCTAATGGAGGGGTACGGGGTGGATTTTATATGCAATAACAGATATCTGGGAGTGAGTTACAAACTGAAATCTAATGGAGGGGTTCGGGGTGGTTTATATAAAGAATAACATATACCAAGGAGTGAGTGACAAACTGGAATCTAATGGAGGGGTTCGGGGTGGTTTATATAAAGAATAACATATACCAAGGAGTGAGTTACAGATTGGAATCAAATCGAGGGGTTGGGTGGTTTATATATAGAATAACAGATACCCGGGAGTGAGTTACAGACTGGAATCTAATCAAGGGGTTCGGGGGGGTTTATATATAGAATAACAGAAACCCGGGAGTGAGTTACAGACGGGTTCTAATCGAGGGGTTCAGTGTGGTTTATATATAGAATAAGAGATGCCCGGGAGTGAGTTACAGACGGAATCTAATCGAGGGGTTCGGGGTGGTTTATATATAGAATAACAGATACCCGGGAGTGAGTTACAGACTGGTATCTAATCGAGGGGATTGGGGTGATTTATATATAGAATAAAAGATCCTCGGGAGTGAGTTACAGAATGGAATCTTATCGAGGGGTTCGGGGTAGTTTATATATAGAATAAAGGATACCCGGGAGTGAGTTACAGACGGATTTTAATCGAGGGGTTCGGGGAGGCTTATATGTATAATAACAGATACCTGGGAGTGAGTTACAGACGGAATCTAATCGAGGGGTTCGGGGGGGTTTATTTATAGAATAACAGATACCCGGGACTGAGTTACAGACTGGAATCTAATCGAGGGGTTCGGGGTGGTTTATATATAGAATAACAGATACCCGGGAGTGAGTTAAAGACAGGAAACTAATCGAGGGGTTCGGGGCGGTTAATATATAGAATAACAGATACCCGGGAGTGAGTTACAGACTGGAATCTAATCGAGGGGTTCGGGGGGGTTTATATATAGAATAACAGATACCCGGGAGTGAGTTACAGACGGAATCTAATCGAGGCTTTCAGGGTGGTTTATATATAGAATAACAGATACCCGGGAGTGAGTTACAGACTGGAATCTAATCGAGGGGTTCGAGGTGGTTTACATAGAGAATAACAGATACCCAGGAATGAGTTACAGACTGGAATCTAATCGAGGTGTTTGGGGTGATTTATATATAGAATAACAGATGCCTGGGGGTGAGTTACAGACTGGAATCTAACAGAGGTGTTCGGGGTGGTTTATATAAAGAAGAACAGATACCCGGGAGTGAGTTACAGACTGGAATCTAATAGAGGTGTTCGGGGTGGTTTATATATAGAATAACAGATACCCGGGAGTGAGTTACAGACAGGAATCAAATCGAGGGTTTCAGTGGTTTATATATAGATTAACAGATACCCGGGATTGAGTTACAGACTGGAATCAAATCGAGGGGTTTGGGGTGATTTATATATAGAATAAGAGATACCCGGGAGTGAGTTACAAACTGGAATCTAATCGAGGGGTTCAGGGTGGTTTATATATAGAATAACAGATACCCGGGAGTGAGTTACAGACTGGAATCTAATCGAGGGGTTCGGGGTAGTTTATATATAGAATAAAGGATACCCGGGAGTGAGTTACAGACTGGAATCTAATCGAGGGGTTCGGGGTGGGTTTATATATAGAATAACAGATACCCGGGAGCGAGTTACAGATTGGAATATAATCGAGGGTTTCGGGTGGTTTATATATAGAATCACAGATACCCGGGAGTGAGTTACAGACTGGAATCTAATCGAGGGGTTCGGGGGGGTTTATATATAGAATAACAGAAACCCGGGAGTGAGTTACAGACGGATTCTAATCGAGGGGTTCAGTGTGGTTTATATATAGAATAACTGATGCCCGGGAGTGAGTTACAGACGGAATCTAATCGAGGGGTTCGGGGTGGTTTATATATAGAATAACAGATACCCGGGAGTGAGTTACAGACTGGAATCTAATCGAGGGGTTCGGGGGGGTTTATATATAGAATAACAGATACCCGGGAGTGAGTAACAGACTGGAATCTAATCGAGGGGTTCGAGGGGGTTTATATATAGAATAACAGATACCCGGGAGTGAGTAACAGACTGGTATCTAATGGAGGGGTTCAGGGGTTTATATTTTCAGGAACAGATACCCAGAAGTGAGTTACAGACTGGAATCTAATCGAGGGGAGCGGGGTGGTTTATATATAGAATAACAGATACCCGGGAGTGAGTTACAGAGTGGAATCTAATCGAGGGGTTCGGGGGGGTTTATATATAGAATAACAGATACCCGGGAGTGAGTTACAGACGGATTCTAATCCAGGGGTTCAGTGTGGTTTATATATAGAATAACAGATGCCCGGGAGTGAGTTACAGACGGAATCTAATCGAGGGGTTCGGGGTGGTTTATACATAGAATAACAGATACCCGGGAGTGAGTTAAAGACTGGAATCTAATCGAAGGGTTCGGGGGGGTTTATATATAGAATAACAGACACCCGGGAGTGAGTTACAGACTGGAATCTAATCGAGGGGTTTGGGGTGATTTATATATAGAATAACAGATACCCGGGAGTGAGTTACAATCTGGAATCTAATCGAGGGGTTCAGGGTGGTTTATATATCGAATAACAGATACTCGGGAGTGAGTTACAGACTGGAATCTAATCGAGGGGTTCGGGGTAGTTTCTATATAGAATAAAGGATACCCGGGAGTGAGTTACAGACTGGAATCTAATCGAGGGGTTCGGGGTAGTTTATATATAGAATAAAGGATACCCGGGAGTGAGTTACAGACTGGAATCTAATCGAGGGGTTCGGGGTGGGTTTATATATAGAATAACAGATACCCGGGAGCGAGTTACAGATTGGAATATAATCGAGGGTTTCGGGTGGATTATATATAGAATCACAGATACCTGGGAGTGAGTTACAGATGGAATCTAATCGAGGAGTTCGGGGGGGTTTATATATCGAATAAAAGATACCCGGGAGTGAGTTACAGACTGGAATCTAATCGAGGGGTTCGGGGAGGATTATAGGTAGAATAACAGATACCCGGGAGTGAGTTACAGATTGGAACCTAATCGAGGGGTTCGGGGAGGCTTATATGTAGAATAACAGATACCTGGGAGTGAGTTACAGATTGGAATCTAATCGAGGGGTTCGGGGTGGTTTATATATAGAATAACAGATACCCGGGAGTGAGTTACAGACGGATTCTAATCGAGGGGTTCGGGGTGGTTTATATATAGAATAACAGATGCCCGGGAGTGAGTTACAGACGGAATCTAATCGAGGGGTTCGGGGTGTAATATATATAGAATAACAGATGCCCGGGAGTGAGTTACAGACGGAATCTAATCGAGGGGTTCGGGGTGTAATATATATAGAATAACAGATACCCGGGAGTGAGTTACAGACGGAATCTAATCGAGGCTTTCGGGGTGGTTTATATATAAAATAACAGATACCTGGGAGTGAGTTACAGACTGGAATCTAATCGAGGGGTTCGGGAGGGTTTATATATAGAATAACAGATACCCGGGAGTGAGATACAGACTGGAATCTAATCGAGGGGTTCGAGGTGGTTTACATAGAGAATAACAGATACCCGGGAGTGAGTTATAGACTGGAATCTAATCGAGGTGTTTGGGGTGATTTATATATAGAATAACAGATACCCGGGAGTGAGTTACAGACTGGAATCAAATCGAGGGGTTCAGGGGATTATATATAGATTAACAGATACCCGGGAGTGAGTTACAGACTGGAATCTAATCGAGGGGTTCAGGGTGGTTTATATATAGAATAACAGATACCCAGGAGTGAGTAACAGACTGGAATCTAATTGAGGGGTTTGGGGTGGTTTATATATAGAATAACAGATACCCAGGAGTGAGCTACAGATTGGAATCTAATCTAGGGGTTCAGGGTGGTTTATAAATAGAATAACAGATACCCAGGAGTGAGTAACAGACTGGAATGTAATCGAGGAGTTAGGAGTGGTTTATATATAGAATAACAGATACCCGGGAGTGAATTACAGACTGGAATCTAATGGAGGGGTACGGGGTGGATTTTATATGGAATAACAGATATCTGGGAGTGAGTTACAAACTGGAATATAATGGAGGGGTTCGGGGTGGTTTATATAAAGAATAACATATACCAAGGAGTGAGTGACAAACTGGAATCTAATGGAGGGGTTCGGGGTGGTTTATATAAAGAATAACATATACCAAGGAGTGAGTTACAGATTGGAATCAAATCGAGGGTTTGGGTGGTTTATGTATAGAATAACAGATACCCGGGAGTGAGTTACAGACTGGAATCTAATCAAGGGGTTCGGGGGGGTTTATATATAGAATAACAGAAACCCGGGAGTGAGTTACAGACGGATTCTAATCGAGGGGTTCAGTGTGGTTTATATATAGAATAAGAGATGCCCGGGAGTGAGTTACAGACGGAATCTAATCGAGGGGTTCGGGGTGGTTTATATATAGAATAACAGATACCCGGGAGTGAGTTACAGACGGATTCTAATCGAGGGGTTCGGGGTGGTTTATATATAGAATAACAGATGCCCGGGAGTGAGTTACAGACGGAATCTAATCGAGGGGTTCGGGGTGTAATATATATAGAATAACAGATGCCCGGGAGTGAGTTACAGACGGAATCTAATCGAGGGGTTCGGGGTGTAATATATATAGAATAACAGATACCCGGGAGTGAGTTACAGACAGAATCTAATCGAGGCTTTCGGGGTGGTTTATATATAGAATAACAGATACCCGGGAGTGAGTTATAGACTGGAATCTAATCGAGGTGTTTGGGGTGATTTATATATAGAATAACAGATACCCGGGAGTGAGTTACAGACTGGAATCTAATCAAGGGGATTGGCGGGTTTATATATAGAATAACAGATACCTGGGAGTGAGTTACAGACTGGAATCTAATCGAGGGGTTCGGGAGGGTTTATATATAGAATAACAGATACCTGGGAGTGAGTTACAGACTGGAATCAAATCGAGGGGTTCAGGGGATTATATATAGATTAACAGATACCCGGGAGTGAGTTACAGACTGGAATCTAATCGAGGGGTTCAGGGTGGTTTATATATAGAATAACAGATACCCAGGAGTGAGTAACAGACTGGAATGTAATCGAGGGTTTCGGAGTGGTTTATATATAGAATAACAGATACCCGGGAGCGAGTTAAAGACTGGAATCTAACCGAGGAGTTTGGGGTGTTTTATATATAGAATCACAGATACCCGGGAGTGAGTTACAGACTGGAATCTAATCGAGGGTTTCGGGGGGGTTTATATATAGAATAACAGATACCCGGGAGTGAGTTACAGACTGGAATCTAATCGAGGGGTTTGGGTTGATTTATATATAGAATAACAGATACCCGGGGATGAGTTACAAACTGGAATCTAATCGAGGGGTTCGGGGTGATTTATATATAGAATAACAGATACCGGGGATTGAGTTACAGACAGGAATCTAATCGAGGGGTTCGGTGGGTTTATATATAGAATAACAAATACCCGGGAGTGAGTTACAGAGTGGAATCTAATCGAGGGGTTCGGGGGGGTTTATATATAGAATAACAGATACCCGGGAGTGAATTACAGACGGATTCTAATCGAGGGGTTCAGTGTGGTTTATATATAGAATAACAGATGCCCGGGAGTGAGTTACAGACGGAAACTAATCGAGGGGTTCGGGGTGGTTTATACATAGAATAACAGATACCCAGGAGTGAGTTAAAGACTGGAATCTAATCGAAGGCTTCTGAGGGGTTTATATATAGAATAACAGATACCCGGGAGTGAGTTACAGACTGGAATCTAATCGAGGGGTTTGGGGTGATTTATATATAGAATAACAGATACCCGGGAGTGAGTTACAGACTGGGATCTAATCGAGGGGTTCGGGGGGTTTATATATAGAATAACAGATACCCGGGAGTGAGTTACAGAGTGGAATCTAATCGAGGGGTTCAGGGTGGTTTATATATCGAATAACAGATACTCGGGAGTGAGTTACAGACTGGAATCTAATCGAGGGGTTCGGGGTAGTTTATATATAGAATAAAGGATACCCGGGAGTGAGTTACAAACTGGAATCTAATCGAGGGGTTCAGGGTTTTTTATATATAGAATAACAGATACCCGGGAGTGAGTTACAGACTGGAATGTAATCGATGGGTTCGGAGTAGTTTATATATAGAATAATAGATGCCTGGGTGTGAGTTACAGACTGGAATCTAATTGAGGAGTTCGGGGTGTTTTTTACATAGAATAACAGCTACCCGGGAGTGAGTTACAGACTGGAATCTAATCGAGGGGTTCGGGGTGGTTTATATACAGAATAACAGTTACCCAGGAGTGTGTTACAGACCGGAATCTAATCGAGGGGTTCGGGGTGGTTTATATATAGAATAACTGATACCTGGAAGTGAGTTACAGACTAGAATCTAATCGAGGGGTTCGGGGGGGTTTATATATAGAATAACAGCTACACTGGGGTGAGTTACAGACTGGAATCTAATCGAGGGATTCGGGGTGGTTTATATATAGAATAACAGATACCCAGGTTTGAGTTACAGACCGGAATCTAATCGAGGGGTTCGGGGTGGTTTATATATAGAATAACTGATACCTGGAAGTGAGTTACAGACTGGAATCTAATCGAGGGGTTGGGGGGGTTTATATATAGAATAACAGATACACTGGAGTGAGTTACAGACTGGAATCTAATCGAGGGGTTCGGGGTGGTTTATGTATAGAATAACAGATACCCGGGAGTGAGTAACAGACTGGAATCTAATCGAGTGGTTCAGGGGGGTTTATGAATAGAATAACAGATACCCGCGAGTGAGTTACAGACGGAATCTAATCGAGGGGTTCGGGGTGGTTTATATATAGAATAACAGATACCCGGGAGTGAGATACAGACTGGAATCTAATCGAGGGGTTCGAGGTGGTTTACATAGAGAATAACAGATACCCGGGAGTGAGTTATAGACTGGAATCTAATCGAGGTGTTTGGGGTGATTTATATATAGAATAACAGATACCTGGGAGTGAGTTACAGACTGGAATCTAATCGAGGGGTTCGGGAGGGTTTATATATAGAATAACAGATACCTGGGAGTGAGTTACAGACTGGAATCAAATCGAGGGGTTCAGGGGATTATATATAGATTAACAGATACCCGGGAGTGAGTTACAGACTGGAATCTAATCGAGGGGTTCAGGGTGGTTTATATATAGAATAACAGATACCCAGGAGTGAGTAACAGACTGGAATGTAATCGAGGGTTTCGGAGTGGTTTATATATAGAATAACAGATACCCGGGAGCGAGTTAAAGACTGGAATCTAACCGAGGAGTTTGGGGTGTTTTATATATAGAATCACAGATACCCGGGAGTGAGTTACAGACTGGAATCTAATCGAGGGTTTCGGGGGGGTTTATATATAGAATAACAGATACCCGGGAGTGAGTTACAGACTGGAATCTAATCGAGGGGTTTGGGTTGATTTATATATAGAATAACAGATACCGGGGATTGAGTTACAGACAGGAATCTAATCGAGGGGTTCGGTGGGTTTATATATAGAATAACAAATACCCGGGAGTGAGTTACAGAGTGGAATCTAATCGAGGGGTTCGGGGGGGTTTATATATGGAATAACAGATACCCGGGAGTGAATTACAGACGGATTCTAATCGAGGGGTTCAGTGTGGTTTATATATAGAATAACAGATGCCCGGGAGTGAGTTACAGACGGAAACTAATCGAGGGGTTCGGGGTGGTTTATACATAGAATAACAGATACCCGGGAGTGAGTTACAGACGGAATCTAATCGAGGGGTTCGAGGTGTTTTATATATAGAATAACAGATACCCGGGAGTGACTTACAGACTGGAATCTAATCGAGGGGTTTGGGGTGATTTATATATAGAATAACAGATACCCGGGAGTGAGTTACAGACTGGGATCTAATCGAGGGGTTCGGGGGGTTTATATATAGAATAACAGATACCCGGGAGTGAGTTACAGAGTGGAATCTAATCGAGGGGTTCAGGGTGGTTTATATATCGAATAACAGATACTCGGGAGTGAGTTACAGACTGGAATCTAATCGAGGGGTTCGGGGTAGTTTATATATAGAATAAAGGATACCCGGGAGTGAGTTACAAACTGGAATCTAATCGAGGGGTTCAGGGTGGTTTATATATAGAATAACAGATACCCGGGAGTGAGTTACAGACTGGAATGTAATCGAGGGGTTCGGAGTAGTTTATATATAGAATAATAGATGCCTGGGTGTGAGTTACAGACTGGAATCTAATTGAGGAGTTCGGGGTGTTTTTTACATAGAATAACAGCTACCCGGGAGTGAGTTACAGACTGGAATCTAATCGAGGGGTTCGGGGTGGTTTATATACAGAATAACAGTTACCCAGGAGTGTGTTACAGACCGGAATCTAATCGAGGGGTTCGGGGTGGTTTATATATAGAATAACTGATACCTGGAAGTGAGTTACAGACTAGAATCTAATCGAGGGGTTCGGGGGGGTTTATATATAGAATAACAGCTACACTGGGGTGAGTTACAGACTGGAATCTAATCGAGGGATTCGGGGTGGTTTATATATAGAATAACAGATACCCAGGTTTGAGTTACAGACCGGAATCTAATCGAGGGGTTCGGGGTGGTTTATATATAGAATAACTGATACCTGGAAGTGAGTTACAGACTGGAATCTAATCGAGGGGTTGGGGGGGTTTATATATAGAATAACAGATACACTGGAGTGAGTTACAGACTGGAATCTAATCGAGGGGTTCGGGGTGGTTTATGTATAGAATAACAGATACCCGGGAGTGAGTAACAGACTGGAATCTAATCGAGTGGTTCAGGGGGGTTTATGAATAGAATAACAGATACCCGCGAGTGAGTTACAGACGGAATCTAATCGAGGGGTTCGGGGTGGTTTATATATAGAATAACAGATACCCGGGAGTGAGTTACAGACTGGAATCTAATCGAGGTGTTCAGGGGGTTTATATATAGAATAACAGATACCTGGGAGTGAGTTACAGACTGGAATCTAATCGAGGGGTTCGGGGTGGTTTATATATAGAATAACAGATACCCGGGAGTGAGTTCCAGACTGGAATCTAATCGATGGTTTCAGTGGGGATTATATATAGAATAACAGATACCCGGGAGTGAGTTACAGACTGGAATCTAATCGAGGGTATCGGGGCGTTTTATATATAGAATAAAAGACACCCGGTAGTGAGTTACCGGCAGGAATCTAATCTAGGGTTTCGGGAGGGATTGTATATAGAATAACAGATACCCGGGAGTGAGTTACATACTGGAATCTAATAGAGGGGTTTGGGGTGGTTTATATATAGAATAACAGGTACCCGCGAGTGAGTTACAGACTGGAATCTAATCGAGGGGTTCGAGGTGGTTTATATATAGAATAATATATACCTGGGAGTGAGTTACAGACTGGAATCTAATCGAGACGTTCGGTGGGTATTATATATAGATTAATAGATGCCTGGGTGTGAGTAACAGACTGGAATCTAATCGAGGGGTTCGGGGTGGTTAATATAGAGAATAACAGATGCCCGGGATTGAGTTACAGACTGGAATCTAATCGAGGGGTTCGGGGGGGGTTATATATAGAATAACAGATATCCGGCAGAGAGTTACAGACGGATTTTAATCGAGGGGTTCTGGGAGGCTTATATGTAGAACAACAGATACCTGGGAGTGAGTTACAGACGGAATCTAATCGAGGGGTTCGGGGTGGTTTATATATAGAATAACAGATGCCCGGGAGTGAGTTACAGACGGAATCTAATCGAGGGGTTCGGGGTGTAATATATATAGAATAACAGATGCCCGGGAGTGAGTTACAGACGGAATCTAATCGAGGGGTTCGGGGGGGTTTATATATAGAATAACAGATACCGGGGATTGAGTTACAGGCTGGAATCTAATCGAGGGGTTCGGTGGGTTTATATATAGAATAACAGATACCCGGGAGTGAGTTACAGACTGGAATCTAATCGAGGGGTTCGGGGCGGTTTATATATAGAATAACAGATACCCGGGAGTGAGTTACAAACTGGAATCTAATTGAGGGGTTTGGGGTGGTTTATATATAGAATAACAGATACCCGGGAGTGAGCTACAGATTGGAATCTAATCTAGGGGTTCAGGGTGGTTTATAAATAGAATAACAGATACCCAGGAGTGAGTAACAGACTGGAATGTAATCGAGGAGTTAGGAGTGGTTTATATATAGAATAACAGATACCCGGGAGTGAATTACAGACTGGAATCTAATGGAGGGGTACGGGGTGGATTTTATATGGAATAACAGATATCTGGGAGTGAGTTACAAACTGGAATATAATGGAGGGGTTCGGGGTGGTTTATATAAAGAATAACATATACCAAGGAGTGAGTGACAAACTGGAATCTAATGGAGGGGTTCGGGGTGGTTTATATAAAGAATAACATATAACAAGGAGTGAGTTACAGATTGGAATCAAATCGAGGGGTTGGGTGGTTTATGTATAGAATAACAGATACCCGGGAGTGAGTTACAGACTGGAATCTAATCAAGGGGTTCGGGGGGGTTTATATATAGAATAACAGAAACCCGGGAGTGAGTTACAGACGGGTTCTAATCGAGGGGTTCAGTGTGGTTTATATATAGAATAAGAGATGCCCGGGAGTGAGTTACAGACGGAATCTAATCGAGGGGTTCGGGGTGGTTTATATATAGAATAACAGATACCCGGGAGTGAGTTACAGACGGATTCTAATCGAGGGGTTCGGGGTGGTTTATATATAGAATAACAGATGCCCGGGAGTGAGTTACAGACGGAATCTAATCGAGGGGTTCGGGGTGTAATATATATAGAATAACAGATGCCCGGGAGTGAGTTACAGACGGAATCTAATCGAGGGGTTCGGGGTGTAATATATATAGAATAACAGATACCCGGGAGTGAGTTACAGACGGAATCTAATCGAGGCTATCGGGGTGGTTTATATATAAAATAACAGATACCTGGGAGTGAGTTACAGACTGGAATCTAATCGAGGGGTTCGGGAGGGTTTATATATAGAATAACAGATACCCGGGAGTGAGATACAGACTGGAATCTAATCGAGGGGTTCGAGGTGGTTTACATAGAGAATAACAGATACCCGGGAGTGAGTTATAGACTGGAATCTAATCGAGGTGTTTGGGGTGATTTATATATAGAATAACAGATACCTGGGAGTGAGTTACAGACTGGAATCTAATCGAGGTGTTCGGGAGGGTTTATATATAGAGTAACAGATACCAGGGAGTGAGTTACAGACTGGAATCAAATCGAGGGGTTCAGGGGATTATATATAGATTAACAGATACCCGGGAGTGAGTTACAGACTGGAATCTAATCGAGGGGTTCAGGGTGGTTTATATATAGAATAACAGATACCCAGGAGTGAGTAACAGACTGGAATGTAATCGAGGGTTTCGGAGTGGTTTATATATAGAATAACAGATACCCGGGAGTGAGTTACAGACTGGAATCTAACCGAGGAGTTTGGGGCGTTTTATATATAGAATAACAGATACCCGGGAGTGAATTACAGTCTGGAATCTAATCAAGGGGTACGGCGGGGATTATATATAGAATAACAGATATCCGGGAGTGAGTTATAGACTGGAATCTAATCGAGGGGTTCGGGGGGGTTTATATATAGAATAACAGACTCCCGGGATTGAGTTAGAGACTGGAATCTAATCGAGGGGTTTGGGGTGATTTATATATAGAATAAGAGATACCCGGGAGTGAGTTACAAACTGGAATCTAATCGAGGGGTTCAGGGTGGTTTATATATAGAATAACAGATACCCGGGAGCGAGTTACAGATTGGAATATAATCGAGGGTTTCGGGTGGTTTATATATAGAATCACAGATACCCGGGAGTGAGTTACAGACTGGAATCTAATCGAGGGGTTCGGGGGGGTTTATATATCGAATAACAGATACCCGGGAGTGAGTTACAGACTGGAATCTAATCGAGGGGTTCAGGGGTTTATATATACAGGAACAGATACCCAGAAGTGAGTTACAGACTGGAATCTAATCGAGGGGTTCGGGGAGGCTTATATGTAGAATAACAGATACCCGCGAGTGAGTTACAGACTGGAATTTAATCGAGGGTTTCGGGGGGGTTTATATATAGAATAACAGATACCCGGGAGTGAGTTACAGACTGGAATCTAATCGAGGGGTTTGGGTTGATTTATATATAGAATAACAGATACCCGGGGATGAGTTACAAACTGGAATCTAATCGAGGGGTTCGGGGTGATTTATATATAGAATAACAGATACCGGGGATTGAGTTACAGACAGGAATCTAATCGAGGGGTTCGGTGGGTTTATATATAGAATAACAAATACCCGGGAGTGAGTTACAGAGTGGAATCTAATCGAGGGGTTCGGGGGGGTTTATATATAGAATAACAGATACCCGGGAGTGAGTTACAGACGGATTCTAATCGAGGGGTTCAGTGTGGTTTATATATAGAATAACAGATGCCCGGGAGTGAGTTACAGACGGAAACTAATCGAGGGGTTCGGGGTGGATTATACATAGAATAACAGATACCCGGGAGTGAGTTACAGACTGGAATCTAATCGAAGGCTTCTGAGGGGTTTATATATAGAATAACAGATACCCGGGAGTGAGTTACAGACTGGAATCTAATCGAGGGGTTTGGGGTGATTTATATATAGAATAACAGATACCCGGGAGTGAGTTACAGACTGGGATCTAATCGAGGGGTTCGGGGGGTTTATATATAGAATAACAGATACCCGGGAGTGAGTTACAGACTGGAATCTAATCGAGGGGTTCAGGGTGGTTTATATATCGAATAACAGATACTCGGGAGTGAGTTACAGACTGGAATCTAATCGAGGGGTTCGGGGTAGTTTATATATAGAATAAAGGATAACCGGGAGTGAGTTACAAACTGGAATCTAATCGAGGGGTTCAGGGTGGTTTATATATAGAATAACAGATACCCGGGAGTGAGTTACAGACTGGAATGTAATCGAGGGGTTCGGAGTAGTTTATATATAGAATAATAGATGCCTGGGTGTGAGTTACAGACTGGAATCTAATTGAGGAGTTCGGGGTGTTTTTTACATAGAATAACAGCTACCCGGGAGTGAGTTACAGACTGGAATCTAATCGAGGGGTTCGGGGTGGTTTATATACAGAATAACAGTTACCCAGGAGTGTGTTACAGACCGGAATCTAATCGAGGGGTTCGGGGTGGTTTATATATAGAATAACTGATACCTGGAAGTGAGTTACAGACTAGAATCTAATCGAGGGGTTCGGGGGGGTTTATATATAGAATAACAGCTACACTGGGGTGAGTTACAGACTGGAATCTAATCGAGGGATTCGGGGTGGTTTATATATAGAATAACAGATACCCAGGTTTGAGTTACAGACCGGAATCTAATCGAGGGGTTCGGGGTGGTTTATATATAGAATAACTGATACCTGGAAGTGAGTTACAGACTGGAATCTAATCGAGGGGTTGGGGGGGTTTATATATAGAATAACAGATACACTGGAGTGAGTTACAGACTGGAATCTAATCGAGGGGTTCGGGGTGGTTTATGTATAGAATAACAGATACCCGGGAGTGAGTAACAGACTGGAATCTAATCGAGTGGTTCAGGGGGGTTTATGAATAGAATAACAGATACCCGCGTGTGAGTTACAGACGGAATCTAATCGAGGGGTTCGGGGTGGTTTATATATAGAATAACAGATACCCGGGAGTGAGTTACAGACTGGAATCTAATCGAGGTGTTCAGGGGGTTTATATATAGAATAACAGATACCTGGGAGTGAGTTACAGACTGGAATCTAATCGAGGGGTTCGGGGTGGTTTATATATAGAATAACAGATACCCGGGAGTGAGTTCCAGACTGGAATCTAATCGATGGTTTCAGTGGGGATTATATATAGAATAACAGATACCCGGGAGTGAGTTACAGACTGGAATCTAATCGAGGGTATCGGGGCGTTTTATATATAGAATAAAAGACACCCGGTAGTGAGTTACCGGCAGGAATCTAATCTAGGGTTTCGGGAGGGATTGTATATAGAATAACAGATACCCGGGAGTGAGTTACAGACTGGAATCTAATAGAGGGGTTTGGGGTGGTTTATATATAGAATAACAGGTACCCGCGAGTGAGTTACAGACTGGAATCTAATCGAGGGGTTCGAGGTGGTTTATATATAGAATAATATATACCTGGGAGTGAGTTACAGACTGGAATCTAATCGAGACGTTCGGTGGGTATTATATATAGATTAATAGATGCCTGGGTGTGAGTAACAGACTGGAATCTAATCGAGGGGTTCGGGGTGGTTAATATAGAGAATAACAGATGCCCGGGATTGAGTTACAGACTGGAATCTAATCGAGGGGTTCGGGGGGGGTTATATATAGAATAACAGATATCCGGCAGTGAGTTACAGACGGATTTTAATCGAGGGGTTCTGGGAGGCTTATATGTAGAACAACAGATACCTGGGAGTGAGTTACAGACGGAATCTAATCGAGGGGTTCGGGGTGGTTTATATATAGAATAACAGATGCCCGGGAGTGAGTTACAGACGGAATCTAATCGAGGGGTTCGGGGTGTAATATATATAGAATAACAGATGCCCGGGAGTGAGTTACAGACGGAATCTAATCGAGGGGTTCGGGGTGTAATATATATAGAATAACAGATACCCGGGAGTGAGTTACAGACGGAATCTAATCGAGGCTTTCGGGGTGGTTTATATGTAGAATAACAGGTACCCGGGAGTGAGTTACAGACTGGAATCTAAAAGAGGGGTTTGGGGTGGTTTATATATAGAATAACAGGTACCCGCGAGTGAGATACAGACTGGAATTTAATCGAGGGGTTCGAGGTGGTTTATATATAGAATAATAGATACCTGGGAGTGAGTTACAGACTGGAATCTAATCGAGGGGTTCGGAGTAGTTTATATATAGAATAACAGATACCCAGCAGTGAGTTACACACTGGAATCTAATCGAGGGGTTTGGGGTGGTTTATATATAGAATAACAGATACCCAGGAGTGAGTTACAGACTGGAATCTAATCGAGATGTTCGGGGTGGTTTATATATAGAATAACAGATACCCGCGAGTGATTTACAGACTGGAATCTAATCGAGGGGTCCGAGGTGGTTTATATATAGAATAATAGATACCTGGGAGTGAGTTACAGACTGGAATCTAATCGAGGGGTTCGGGACGGTTTATATATAGAATAACAGATACCCGGGAGTGAGTTAAATTTGGAATCTAGTCAAGGGTTTCGGTGGATATTATATATAAAATAATAGATGCCTGGGTGTGAGTTACAGACTGGAATCTAATTGAGGAGTTCGGGGTCTTTATTATATAGAATAACAGCTGCCCGGGAGTGAGTTACAGACTGGAATCTAATCAACGTGTTCGGGGTAGATTATATATAGAATAACAGATACACTGGAGTGAGTTACAGACTGGAATCTAATCGAGGCGTTCGGGGGGCTTTATATATAGAATAACAGATACCCGGGAGTGAGTTACAGACTGGAATCTAATCGAGGGGTTCGGGGTGGTTTATATATAGAATAACAGATACCCGGGAGTGTGTTACAGACTGGAATCTAATCGAGGGGTTCGGGAGGGATTGAATATAGAATAACAGATACCCGCGAGTGAGTTACATTCTTAAATCTAATCGAGGGGTTCGGAGTAGTTTATATATACAATAACAGGTACCCGGGAGTGAGTAACAGACTGGAATCGAATCGAGGGGTTCGGGGTGGTTTATATATAGAATAACAGATACCCGCGAGTGAGTTACAGACTGGAATCTAATTGAGGAGTTCGGGGTGTTTTTTACATAGAATAACAGCTACCTGGGAGTGAGTTACAGACTGGAATCTAATCGAGGGGTTCGGGGTGGTTTATATATGGAATAACAGTTACCCAGGAGTGTGTTACAGACCGGAATCTAATCGAGGGGTTCGGGGTGGTTTATATATAGAATAACTGATACCTGGAAGTGAGTTACAGACTGGAATCTAATCGAGGGGTTCGGGGGGGTTTATATATAGAATAACAGATACCCAGGTTTGAGTTACAGACCGGAATCTAATCGAGGGGTTCGGGGTGGTTTATATATAGAATAACTGATACCTGGAAGTGAGTTACAGACTGGAATCTTATCGAGGGGTTGGGGGGGTTTATATATAGAATAAGAGATACACTGGAGTGAGTTACAGACTGGAATCTAATCGAGGGGTTCGGGGTGTTTTATGTATAGAATAACAGATACCCGGGAGTGAGTAACAGACTGGAATCTAATCGAGTGGTTCAGGGGGGTTTATGAATAGAATAACAGATACCCGCGAGTGAGTTACAGACGGAATCTAATCGAGGGGTTCGGGGTGGTTTATATATAGAATAACAGATACCCGGGAGTGAGTTTCAGACTGGAATCTAATCGAGGTGTTCAGGGGGTTTATATATAGAATAACAGATACCCGGGAGTGAGTTACAGACTGGAATCTAATCGAGGGGTTCGGGGCGGTTTATATATAGAATAACAGATACCCGGGAGTGAGTTCCAGACTGGAATCTAATCGATGGTTTCAGTGGGGATTATATATAGAATAACAGATACCCGGGAGTGAGTTACAGACTGGAATCTAATCGAGGGTATCGGGGCGTTTTATATATAGAATAAAAGACACCCGGTAGTGAGTTACCGGCAGGAATCTAATTGAGGGGCTCGGGGTGTTTTATAAACAGAATAATAGATGCCCGGGAGTGAGTTACAGACTGGAATATGATTGAGCACTGTGGGGGTTGGGTTTATACACAGAATAACAGATACCCGGGAGAGAGTAACAGACTGGAATCTAATCGAGACGTTCGGTGGGTATTATATATAGATTAATAGATGCCTGGGTGTGAGTAACATACTGGAATCTTATCGAGGGGTTCGGGGTGGTTTATATATAGAATAACAGATACCCGGGAGTGAGTTACAGACTGGAATCTAATCTAGGATTTCGGGAGGGACTGTATATAGAATAACAGGTACCCGCGAGTGAGTTACGGACTGGAATCTAATCGAGGGGTTCGACGTGGTTTATATATAGAATAATAGATACCTGGGAGTGAGTTACAGACTGGAATCGAATCGAGGGGTTCGAGGTGGTTTATATATAGAATAATAGATTCCCGGGAGTGAGTTACAGACTGGAATCTAATCGAGAGGTTCGGAGTAGATTATATATGAAATAACAGATACCCAGCAGTGAGTTACACACTGGAATCTAATCGAGGGGTTTGGGGTGGTTTATATATAGAATAACGGATACCCAGGAGAGAGTTACAGACTGGAATCGAATCGAGGGGTTCGGGGTGGTTTATATATAGAATAACAGATACCCGCGAGTGAGTTACAGACTGGAATCTAATCGAGGGGTTCGAGGTGGTGTATATAGAGAATAATAGATACCTGGGAGTGAGTTACAGACTGGAATCTAATCGAGGGGATCGGAGTAGTTTATATATAGAATAACAGATACCCAAGAGTGAGTTTCCGACTGGAATCTAATCGAGGGGTTCGGGGTGGTTTATATATAGAATAACAGGTACCCGGGAGTGAGTTACAGACTGGAATCTAATCGAGGGGTTCGGGGTGGTTTATATATAGAATAACAGGTACCCGCGAGTTAGTTACAGACTGGAATCTAATCGAGGGGTTCGAGGTGGTTTATATATAGAATAATAGATACCTGGGAGTGAGTTACAGACTGGAATCTAATCGAGGGGTTCGGAGTAGTTTCTATATAGAATAACAGATACCCAGCAGTGAGTTACACACTGGAATCTAATCGAGGGGTTTGGGGTGGTTTATATATAGAATAACAGATACCCAGGAGTGAGTTACAGACTGGAATCTAATCGAGGTGTTCGGGGTGGTTTATATATAGAATAACAGATACCCGCGAGGAATTACAGACTGGAATCTAATCGAGGGGTCCGAGGTGGTTTATATATAGAATAATAGATACCTGGGAGTGAGTTACAGACTGGAATCTAATCGAGGGGTTCGGGATGGTTTATATATAGAATAATAGATGCCCGGGAGTGAGTTAAATTTGGAATCTAGTCAAGGGTTTCGGTGGATATTATATATAAAATAATACATGCCTGGGTGTGAGTTACAGACTGGGATCTAATTGAGGAGTGCGGGGTGTTTTTTATATAGAATAACAGCTGCCCGGGAGTGAGTTACAGACTGGAATCTAATCAACGTGTTCGGGGTAGTTTATATATAGAATAACAGATAAACTGGAGTGAGTTACAGACTGGAATCTAATTGAGGAGTTCGGGGTGTTTTTTACATAGAATAACAGCTACCCGGGAGTGAGTTACAGACTGGAATCTAATCGAGGGGTTCGGGGTGGTTTATATACAGAATAACAGTTACCCAGGAGTGTGTTACAGACCGGAATCTAATCGAGGGGTTCGGGGTGGTTTATATATAGAATAACTGATACCTGGAAGTGAGTTACAGACTAGAATCTAATCGAGGGGTTCGGGGGGGTTTATATATAGAATAACAGCTACACTGGGGTGAGTTACAGACTGGAATCTAATCGAGGGATTCGGGGTGGTTTATATATAGAATAACAGATACCCAGGTTTGAGTTACAGACCGGAATCTAATCGAGGGGTTCGGGGTGGTTTATATATAGAATAACTGATACCTGGAAGTGAGTTACAGACTGGAATCTAATCGAGGGGTTGGGGGGGTTTATATATAGAATAACAGATACACTGGAGTGAGTTACAGACTGGAATCTAATCGAGGGGTTCGGGGTGGTTTATGTATAGAATAACAGATACCCGGGAGTGAGTAACAGACTGGAATCTAATCGAGTGGTTCAGGGGGGTTTATGAATAGAATAACAGATACCCGCGAGTGAGTTACAGACGGAATCTAATCGAGGGGTTCGGGGTGGTTTATATATAGAATAACAGATACCCGGGAGTGAGATACAGACTGGAATCTAATCGAGGGGTTCGAGGTGGTTTACATAGAGAATAACAGATACCCGGGAGTGAGTTATAGACTGGAATCTAATCGAGGTGTTTGGGGTGATTTATATATAGAATAACAGATACCTGGGAGTGAGTTACAGACTGGAATCTAATCGAGGGGTTCGGGAGGGTTTATATATAGAATAACAGATACCTGGGAGTGAGTTACAGACTGGAATCAAATCGAGGGGTTCAGGGGATTATATATAGATTAACAGATACCCGGGAGTGAGTTACAGACTGGAATCTAATCGAGGGGTTCAGGGTGGTTTATATATAGAATAACAGATACCCAGGAGTGAGTAACAGACTGGAATGTAATCGAGGGTTTCGGAGTGGTTTATATATAGAATAACAGATACCCGGGAGCGAGTTAAAGACTGGAATCTAACCGAGGAGTTTGGGGTGTTTTATATATAGAATCACAGATACCCGGGAGTGAGTTACAGACTGGAATCTAATCGAGGGTTTCGGGGGGGTTTATATATAGAATAACAGATACCCGGGAGTGAGTTACAGACTGGAATCTAATCGAGGGGTTTGGGTTGATTTATATATAGAATAACAGATACCGGGGATTGAGTTACAGACAGGAATCTAATCGAGGGGTTCGGTGGGTTTATATATAGAATAACAAATACCCGGGAGTGAGTTACAGAGTGGAATCTAATCGAGGGGTTCGGGGGGGTTTATATATGGAATAACAGATACCCGGGAGTGAATTACAGACGGATTCTAATCGAGGGGTTCAGTGTGGTTTATATATAGAATAACAGATGCCCGGGAGTGAGTTACAGACGGAAACTAATCGAGGGGTTCGGGGTGGTTTATACATAGAATAACAGATACCCGGGAGTGAGTTACAGACGGAATCTAATCGAGGGGTTCGAGGTGTTTTATATATAGAATAACAGATACCCGGGAGTGACTTACAGACTGGAATCTAATCGAGGGGTTTGGGGTGATTTATATATAGAATAACAGATACCCGGGAGTGAGTTACAGACTGGGATCTAATCGAGGGGTTCGGGGGGTTTATATATAGAATAACAGATACCCGGGAGTGAGTTACAGAGTGGAATCTAATCGAGGGGTTCAGGGTGGTTTATATATCGAATAACAGATACTCGGGAGTGAGTTACAGACTGGAATCTAATCGAGGGGTTCGGGGTAGTTTATATATAGAATAAAGGATACCCGGGAGTGAGTTACAAACTGGAATCTAATCGAGGGGTTCAGGGTGGTTTATATATAGAATAACAGATACCCGGGAGTGAGTTACAGACTGGAATGTAATCGAGGGGTTCGGAGTAGTTTATATATAGAATAATAGATGCCTGGGTGTGAGTTACAGACTGGAATCTAATTGAGGAGTTCGGGGTGTTTTTTACATAGAATAACAGCTACCCGGGAGTGAGTTACAGACTGGAATCTAATCGAGGGGTTCGGGGTGGTTTATATACAGAATAACAGTTACCCAGGAGTGTGTTACAGACCGGAATCTAATCGAGGGGTTCGGGGTGGTTTATATATAGAATAACTGATACCTGGAAGTGAGTTACAGACTAGAATCTAATCGAGGGGTTCGGGGGGGTTTATATATAGAATAACAGCTACACTGGGGTGAGTTACAGACTGGAATCTAATCGAGGGATTCGGGGTGGTTTATATATAGAATAACAGATACCCAGGTTTGAGTTACAGACCGGAATCTAATCGAGGGGTTCGGGGTGGTTTATATATAGAATAACTGATACCTGGAAGTGAGTTACAGACTGGAATCTAATCGAGGGGTTGGGGGGGTTTATATATAGAATAACAGATACACTGGAGTGAGTTACAGACTGGAATCTAATCGAGGGGTTCGGGGTGGTTTATGTATAGAATAACAGATACCCGGGAGTGAGTAACAGACTGGAATCTAATCGAGTGGTTCAGGGGGGTTTATGAATAGAATAACAGATACCCGCGAGTGAGTTACAGACGGAATCTAATCGAGGGGTTCGGGGTGGTTTATATATAGAATAACAGATACCCGGGAGTGAGTTACAGACTGGAATCTAATCGAGGTGTTCAGGGGGTTTATATATAGAATAACAGATACCTGGGAGTGAGTTACAGACTGGAATCTAATCGAGGGGTTCGGGGTGGTTTATATATAGAATAACAGATACCCGGGAGTGAGTTCCAGACTGGAATCTAATCGATGGTTTCAGTGGGGATTATATATAGAATAACAGATACCCGGGAGTGAGTTACAGACTGGAATCTAATCGAGGGTATCGGGGCGTTTTATATATAGAATAAAAGACACCCGGTAGTGAGTTACCGGCAGGAATCTAATCTAGGGTTTCGGGAGGGATTGTATATAGAATAACAGATACCCGGGAGTGAGTTACAGACTGGAATCTAATAGAGGGGTTTGGGGTGGTTTATATATAGAATAACAGGTACCCGCGAGTGAGTTACAGACTGGAATCTAATCGAGGGGTTCGAGGTGGTTTATATATAGAATAACAGATGCCCGGGAGTGAGTTACAGACGGAATCTAATCGAGGGGTTCGGGGTGTAATATATATAGAATAACAGATGCCCGGGAGTGAGTTACAGACGGAATCTAATCGAGGGGTTCGGGGGGGTTTATATATAGAATAACAGATACCGGGGATTGAGTTACAGGCTGGAATCTAATCGAGGGGTTCGGTGGGTTTATATATAGAATAACAGATACCCGGGAGTGAGTTACAGACTGGAATCTAATCGAGGGGTTCGGGGCGGTTTATATATAGAATAACAGATACCCGGGAGTGAGTTACAAACTGGAATCTAATTGAGGGGTTTGGGGTGGTTTATATATAGAATAACAGATACCCGGGAGTGAGCTACAGATTGGAATCTAATCTAGGGGTTCAGGGTGGTTTATAAATAGAATAACAGATACCCAGGAGTGAGTAACAGACTGGAATGTAATCGAGGAGTTAGGAGTGGTTTATATATAGAATAACAGATACCCGGGAGTGAATTACAGACTGGAATCTAATGGAGGGGTACGGGGTGGATTTTATATGGAATAACAGATATCTGGGAGTGAGTTACAAACTGGAATATAATGGAGGGGTTCGGGGTGGTTTATATAAAGAATAACATATACCAAGGAGTGAGTGACAAACTGGAATCTAATGGAGGGGTTCGGGGTGGTTTATATAAAGAATAACATATAACAAGGAGTGAGTTACAGATTGGAATCAAATCGAGGGGTTGGGTGGTTTATGTATAGAATAACAGATACCCGGGAGTGAGTTACAGACTGGAATCTAATCAAGGGGTTCGGGGGGGTTTATATATAGAATAACAGAAACCCGGGAGTGAGTTACAGACGGGTTCTAATCGAGGGGTTCAGTGTGGTTTATATATAGAATAAGAGATGCCCGGGAGTGAGTTACAGACGGAATCTAATCGAGGGGTTCGGGGTGGTTTATATATAGAATAACAGATACCCGGGAGTGAGTTACAGACGGATTCTAATCGAGGGGTTCGGGGTGGTTTATATATAGAATAACAGATGCCCGGGAGTGAGTTACAGACGGAATCTAATCGAGGGGTTCGGGGTGTAATATATATAGAATAACAGATGCCCGGGAGTGAGTTACAGACGGAATCTAATCGAGGGGTTCGGGGTGTAATATATATAGAATAACAGATACCCGGGAGTGAGTTACAGACGGAATCTAATCGAGGCTATCGGGGTGGTTTATATATAAAATAACAGATACCTGGGAGTGAGTTACAGACTGGAATCTAATCGAGGGGTTCGGGAGGGTTTATATATAGAATAACAGATACCCGGGAGTGAGATACAGACTGGAATCTAATCGAGGGGTTCGAGGTGGTTTACATAGAGAATAACAGATACCCGGGAGTGAGTTATAGACTGGAATCTAATCGAGGTGTTTGGGGTGATTTATATATAGAATAACAGATACCTGGGAGTGAGTTACAGACTGGAATCTAATCGAGGTGTTCGGGAGGGTTTATATATAGAGTAACAGATACCAGGGAGTGAGTTACAGACTGGAATCAAATCGAGGGGTTCAGGGGATTATATATAGATTAACAGATACCCGGGAGTGAGTTACAGACTGGAATCTAATCGAGGGGTTCAGGGTGGTTTATATATAGAATAACAGATACCCAGGAGTGAGTAACAGACTGGAATGTAATCGAGGGTTTCGGAGTGGTTTATATATAGAATAACAGATACCCGGGAGTGAGTTACAGACTGGAATCTAACCGAGGAGTTTGGGGCGTTTTATATATAGAATAACAGATACCCGGGAGTGAATTACAGTCTGGAATCTAATCAAGGGGTACGGCGGGGATTATATATAGAATAACAGATATCCGGGAGTGAGTTATAGACTGGAATCTAATCGAGGGGTTCGGGGGGGTTTATATATAGAATAACAGACTCCCGGGATTGAGTTAGAGACTGGAATCTAATCGAGGGGTTTGGGGTGATTTATATATAGAATAAGAGATACCCGGGAGTGAGTTACAAACTGGAATCTAATCGAGGGGTTCAGGGTGGTTTATATATAGAATAACAGATACCCGGGAGCGAGTTACAGATTGGAATATAATCGAGGGTTTCGGGTGGTTTATATATAGAATCACAGATACCCGGGAGTGAGTTACAGACTGGAATCTAATCGAGGGGTTCGGGGGGGTTTATATATCGAATAACAGATACCCGGGAGTGAGTTACAGACTGGAATCTAATCGAGGGGTTCAGGGGTTTATATATACAGGAACAGATACCCAGAAGTGAGTTACAGACTGGAATCTAATCGAGGGGTTCGGGGAGGCTTATATGTAGAATAACAGATACCCGCGAGTGAGTTACAGACTGGAATTTAATCGAGGGTTTCGGGGGGGTTTATATATAGAATAACAGATACCCGGGAGTGAGTTACAGACTGGAATCTAATCGAGGGGTTTGGGTTGATTTATATATAGAATAACAGATACCCGGGGATGAGTTACAAACTGGAATCTAATCGAGGGGTTCGGGGTGATTTATATATAGAATAACAGATACCGGGGATTGAGTTACAGACAGGAATCTAATCGAGGGGTTCGGTGGGTTTATATATAGAATAACAAATACCCGGGAGTGAGTTACAGAGTGGAATCTAATCGAGGGGTTCGGCGGGGTTTATATATAGAATAACAGATACCCGGGAGTGAGTTACAGACGGATTCTAATCGAGGGGTTCAGTGTGGTTTATATATAGAATAACAGATGCCCGGGAGTGAGTTACAGACGGAAACTAATCGAGGGGTTCGGGGTGGATTATACATAGAATAACAGATACCCGGGAGTGAGTTACAGACTGGAATCTAATCGAAGGCTTCTGAGGGGTTTATATATAGAATAACAGATACCCGGGAGTGAGTTACAGACTGGAATCTAATCGAGGGGTTTGGGGTGATTTATATATAGAATAACAGATACCCGGGAGTGAGTTACAGACTGGGATCTAATCGAGGGGTTCGGGGGGTTTATATATAGAATAACAGATACCCGGGAGTGAGTTACAGACTGGAATCTAATCGAGGGGTTCAGGGTGGTTTATATATCGAATAACAGATACTCGGGAGTGAGTTACAGACTGGAATCTAATCGAGGGGTTCGGGGTAGTTTATATATAGAATAAAGGATAACCGGGAGTGAGTTACAAACTGGAATCTAATCGAGGGGTTCAGGGTGGTTTATATATAGAATAACAGATACCCGGGAGTGAGTTACAGACTGGAATGTAATCGAGGGGTTCGGAGTAGTTTATATATAGAATAATAGATGCCTGGGTGTGAGTTACAGACTGGAATCTAATTGAGGAGTTCGGGGTGTTTTTTACATAGAATAACAGCTACCCGGGAGTGAGTTACAGACTGGAATCTAATCGAGGGGTTCGGGGTGGTTTATATACAGAATAACAGTTACCCAGGAGTGTGTTACAGACCGGAATCTAATCGAGGGGTTCGGGGTGGTTTATATATAGAATAACTGATACCTGGAAGTGAGTTACAGACTAGAATCTAATCGAGGGGTTCGGGGGGGTTTATATATAGAATAACAGCTACACTGGGGTGAGTTACAGACTGGAATCTAATCGAGGGATTCGGGGTGGTTTATATATAGAATAACAGATACCCAGGTTTGAGTTACAGACCGGAATCTAATCGAGGGGTTCGGGGTGGTTTATATATAGAATAACTGATACCTGGAAGTGAGTTACAGACTGGAATCTAATCGAGGGGTTGGGGGGGTTTATATATAGAATAACAGATACACTGGAGTGAGTTACAGACTGGAATCTAATCGAGGGGTTCGGGGTGGTTTATGTATAGAATAACAGATACCCGGGAGTGAGTAACAGACTGGAATCTAATCGAGTGGTTCAGGGGGGTTTATGAATAGAATAACAGATACCCGCGTGTGAGTTACAGACGGAATCTAATCGAGGGGTTCGGGGTGGTTTATATATAGAATAACAGATACCCGGGAGTGAGTTACAGACTGGAATCTAATCGAGGTGTTCAGGGGGTTTATATATAGAATAACAGATACCTGGGAGTGAGTTACAGACTGGAATCTAATCGAGGGGTTCGGGGTGGTTTATATATAGAATAACAGATACCCGGGAGTGAGTTCCAGACTGGAATCTAATCGATGGTTTCAGTGGGGATTATATATAGAATAACAGATACCCGGGAGTGAGTTACAGACTGGAATCTAATCGAGGGTATCGGGGCGTTTTATATATAGAATAAAAGACACCCGGTAGTGAGTTACCGGCAGGAATCTAATCTAGGGTTTCGGGAGGGATTGTATATAGAATAACAGATACCCGGGAGTGAGTTACAGACTGGAATCTAATAGAGGGGTTTGGGGTGGTTTATATATAGAATAACAGGTACCCGCGAGTGAGTTACAGACTGGAATCTAATCGAGGGGTTCGAGGTGGTTTATATATAGAATAATATATACCTGGGAGTGAGTTACAGACTGGAATCTAATCGAGACGTTCGGTGGGTATTATATATAGATTAATAGATGCCTGGGTGTGAGTAACAGACTGGAATCTAATCGAGGGGTTCGGGGTGGTTAATATAGAGAATAACAGATGCCCGGGATTGAGTTACAGACTGGAATCTAATCGAGGGGTTCGGGGGGGGTTATATATAGAATAACAGATATCCGGCAGTGAGTTACAGACGGATTTTAATCGAGGGGTTCTGGGAGGCTTATATGTAGAACAACAGATACCTGGGAGTGAGTTACAGACGGAATCTAATCGAGGGGTTCGGGGTGGTTTATATATAGAATAACAGATGCCCGGGAGTGAGTTACAGACGGAATCTAATCGAGGGGTTCGGGGTGTAATATATATAGAATAACAGATGCCCGGGAGTGAGTTACAGACGGAATCTAATCGAGGGGTTCGGGGTGTAATATATATAGAATAACAGATACCCGGGAGTGAGTTACAGACGGAATCTAATCGAGGCTTTCGGGGTGGTTTATATGTAGAATAACAGGTACCCGGGAGTGAGTTACAGACTGGAATCTAAAAGAGGGGTTTGGGGTGGTTTATATATAGAATAACAGGTACCCGCGAGTGAGATACAGACTGGAATTTAATCGAGGGGTTCGAGGTGGTTTATATATAGAATAATAGATACCTGGGAGTGAGTTACAGACTGGAATCTAATCGAGGGGTTCGGAGTAGTTTATATATAGAATAACAGATACCCAGCAGTGAGTTACACACTGGAATCTAATCGAGGGGTTTGGGGTGGTTTATATATAGAATAACAGATACCCAGGAGTGAGTTACAGACTGGAATCTAATCGAGATGTTCGGGGTGGTTTATATATAGAATAACAGATACCCGCGAGTGATTTACAGACTGGAATCTAATCGAGGGGTCCGAGGTGGTTTATATATAGAATAATAGATACCTGGGAGTGAGTTACAGACTGGAATCTAATCGAGGGGTTCGGGACGGTTTATATATAGAATAACAGATACCCGGGAGTGAGTTAAATTTGGAATCTAGTCAAGGGTTTCGGTGGATATTATATATAAAATAATAGATGCCTGGGTGTGAGTTACAGACTGGAATCTAATTGAGGAGTTCGGGGTCTTTATTATATAGAATAACAGCTGCCCGGGAGTGAGTTACAGACTGGAATCTAATCAACGTGTTCGGGGTAGATTATATATAGAATAACAGATACACTGGAGTGAGTTACAGACTGGAATCTAATCGAGGCGTTCGGGGGGCTTTATATATAGAATAACAGATACCCGGGAGTGAGTTACAGACTGGAATCTAATCGAGGGGTTCGGGGTGGTTTATATATAGAATAACAGATACCCGGGAGTGTGTTACAGACTGGAATCTAATCGAGGGGTTCGGGAGGGATTGAATATAGAATAACAGATACCCGCGAGTGAGTTACATTCTTAAATCTAATCGAGGGGTTCGGAGTAGTTTATATATACAATAACAGGTACCCGGGAGTGAGTAACAGACTGGAATCGAATCGAGGGGTTCGGGGTGGTTTATATATAGAATAACAGATACCCGCGAGTGAGTTACAGACTGGAATCTAATTGAGGAGTTCGGGGTGTTTTTTACATAGAATAACAGCTACCTGGGAGTGAGTTACAGACTGGAATCTAATCGAGGGGTTCGGGGTGGTTTATATATGGAATAACAGTTACCCAGGAGTGTGTTACAGACCGGAATCTAATCGAGGGGTTCGGGGTGGTTTATATATAGAATAACTGATACCTGGAAGTGAGTTACAGACTGGAATCTAATCGAGGGGTTCGGGGGGGTTTATATATAGAATAACAGATACCCAGGTTTGAGTTACAGACCGGAATCTAATCGAGGGGTTCGGGGTGGTTTATATATAGAATAACTGATACCTGGAAGTGAGTTACAGACTGGAATCTTATCGAGGGGTTGGGGGGGTTTATATATAGAATAAGAGATACACTGGAGTGAGTTACAGACTGGAATCTAATCGAGGGGTTCGGGGTGTTTTATGTATAGAATAACAGATACCCGGGAGTGAGTAACAGACTGGAATCTAATCGAGTGGTTCAGGGGGGTTTATGAATAGAATAACAGATACCCGCGAGTGAGTTACAGACGGAATCTAATCGAGGGGTTCGGGGTGGTTTATATATAGAATAACAGATACCCGGGAGTGAGTTTCAGACTGGAATCTAATCGAGGTGTTCAGGGGGTTTATATATAGAATAACAGATACCCGGGAGTGAGTTACAGACTGGAATCTAATCGAGGGGTTCGGGGCGGTTTATATATAGAATAACAGATACCCGGGAGTGAGTTCCAGACTGGAATCTAATCGATGGTTTCAGTGGGGATTATATATAGAATAACAGATACCCGGGAGTGAGTTACAGACTGGAATCTAATCGAGGGTATCGGGGCGTTTTATATATAGAATAAAAGACACCCGGTAGTGAGTTACCGGCAGGAATCTAATTGAGGGGCTCGGGGTGTTTTATAAACAGAATAATAGATGCCCGGGAGTGAGTTACAGACTGGAATATGATTGAGCACTGTGGGGGTTGGGTTTATACACAGAATAACAGATACCCGGGAGAGAGTAACAGACTGGAATCTAATCGAGACGTTCGGTGGGTATTATATATAGATTAATAGATGCCTGGGTGTGAGTAACATACTGGAATCTTATCGAGGGGTTCGGGGTGGTTTATATATAGAATAACAGATACCCGGGAGTGAGTTACAGACTGGAATCTAATCTAGGATTTCGGGAGGGACTGTATATAGAATAACAGGTACCCGCGAGTGAGTTACGGACTGGAATCTAATCGAGGGGTTCGACGTGGTTTATATATAGAATAATAGATACCTGGGAGTGAGTTACAGACTGGAATCGAATCGAGGGGTTCGAGGTGGTTTATATATAGAATAATAGATTCCCGGGAGTGAGTTACAGACTGGAATCTAATCGAGAGGTTCGGAGTAGATTATATATGAAATAACAGATACCCAGCAGTGAGTTACACACTGGAATCTAATCGAGGGGTTTGGGGTGGTTTATATATAGAATAACGGATACCCAGGAGAGAGTTACAGACTGGAATCGAATCGAGGGGTTCGGGGTGGTTTATATATAGAATAACAGATACCCGCGAGTGAGTTACAGACTGGAATCTAATCGAGGGGTTCGAGGTGGTGTATATAGAGAATAATAGATACCTGGGAGTGAGTTACAGACTGGAATCTAATCGAGGGGATCGGAGTAGTTTATATATAGAATAACAGATACCCAAGAGTGAGTTTCCGACTGGAATCTAATCGAGGGGTTCGGGGTGGTTTATATATAGAATAACAGGTACCCGGGAGTGAGTTACAGACTGGAATCTAATCTAGGGTTTCGGGAGGGATTGTATATAGAATAACAGGTACCCGCGAGTTAGTTACAGACTGGAATCTAATCGAGGGGTTCGAGGTGGTTTATATATAGAATAATAGATACCTGGGAGTGAGTTACAGACTGGAATCTAATCGAGGGGTTCGGAGTAGTTTCTATATAGAATAACAGATACCCAGCAGTGAGTTACACACTGGAATCTAATCGAGGGGTTTGGGGTGGTTTATATATAGAATAACAGATACCCAGGAGTGAGTTACAGACTGGAATCTAATCGAGGTGTTCGGGGTGGTTTATATATAGAATAACAGATACCCGCGAGGAATTACAGACTGGAATCTAATCGAGGGGTCCGAGGTGGTTTATATATAGAATAATAGATACCTGGGAGTGAGTTACAGACTGGAATCTAATCGAGGGGTTCGGGATGGTTTATATATAGAATAATAGATGCCCGGGAGTGAGTTAAATTTGGAATCTAGTCAAGGGTTTCGGTGGATATTATATATAAAATAATACATGCCTGGGTGTGAGTTACAGACTGGGATCTAATTGAGGAGTGCGGGGTGTTTTTTATATAGAATAACAGCTGCCCGGGAGTGAGTTACAGACTGGAATCTAATCAACGTGTTCGGGGTAGTTTATATATAGAATAACAGATAAACTGGAGTGAGTTACAGACTGGAATCTAATCGAGGGGTTCGGGGTGGTTTATATATAGAATAACTGATACCTGGAAGTGAGTTACAGACTGGAATCTAATCGAGTGGTTCGGGGGGGTTTATATATAGAATAACAGATACACTGGAGTGAGTTACAGACTGGAATCTAATCGAGGGGTTCGGGGTGGTTTATATATAGAATAACAGATACCCGGGAGTGAGTTACAGACTGGAATCTAATCGAGGGGTCCGGGAGGGATTGAATATAGAATAACAGATACCCGCGAGTGAGTTACATTCTTAAATCTAATCGAGGGGTTCGGAGAAGTTTATATATAGAATAACAGGTACCCGGGAGTGAGTAACAGACTGGAAACTAATCGAGGGGTTCGGGGGGGGTTTATATATAGAATAACAGGTACCCTGGAGTGAGTTACAGACTGGAATCTAATCGAGGGGTTTAGGGTGGTTTATATGTAGAATAACAGATACCCGGGGGTGAGTTACAGACTGGAATCTAATCGAGTGGTTCAGGGGGTTAATATATAGAATAACAGATACCCGGGAGTGAGTTACAGAATGCAATCTTATTGAAGGGTTCAGGGGGTTTATCTTTAGAATAACAGATACCCGGGAGTGAGTTATAGACTGGAATCTAATCGATGGGTTCATGGGGGGCGTTATATATAGAATTACAGATACCCAGGAGTGAGTTACAGACTGGATTCTAATCGAGGGGTTCGGGGGAGTTTATATATAGAATAACAGATACCCGGGAGTGAGTTAGAGACTGGAATCTAATCGAGGGGCTCGGGAGGGTTTATATATAGAATAACAGATACCCGGGAGTGAGTTACAGACTGGAATCTAATCGAGGGGTTCGGGGTGGTTTATATATAGAATCACAGATACCCGGGATTGAGTTACCGACTGGAATCTAATTGAGGGGTTCGGGGGGGTTTATATGTCGAATAACAGATACCCGGGAGTGAGTTACAGACTGGAATCTAATCGAGGGGTTCAGGCTGGTTTATATATAGAATAACAGATAATCGGGAGTGAGTTACAGACGGAATCTAATCGAGGGGTTCGGGGTGGTTTATATATCAAATAACAGATACCCGGGAGTGATTTACAGACTGGAATCTAATCGAGGGGTTCGAGGTGGTTTACATAGAGAATAACAGATACCCGGGAGTGAATTACAGACTGGAATCTAATCGAGGGGTTTGGGGTGATTTATATATAGAATAACAGATACCGGGGATTGAGTTATAGACTGGAATCTAATCGAGGGGTTCGGGGGGGTTTATATATAGAATAACAGATACCCGGGAGTGAGTTACAGACTGGAATCTAATCGAGGGGTTTGGGGTGATTTATATATAGATTAACAGATACCCGGGGATGAGTTACAAACTGGAATCTAATCGAGGGGATCGGGGTGGTTTATATATAGAATAACAGATACCCGGGAGTGAGTTACACATTGGAATCTAATCGAGGGATTCGGGGTAGTTTATATATAGAATAAAGGATACCCGGGAGTGAGTTACAGACTGGAATCTAATCGAGGGGTTCGGGGTGGGTTTATATATAGAATAACAGATACCCGGGAGCGAGTTACAGATTGGAATATAATCGAGGGTTTCGGGTGGATTATATATAGAATCACATATACCTGGGAGTGAGTTACAGACTGGAATCTAATCGAGGGTTTCGGGGGGGTTTATATATCGAATAACAGATACCCGGGAGGAAGTTACAGACTGGAATCTAATCGAGGGGTTCAGGGGTTTATATATACAGTAACAGATACCCAGAAGTGAGTTACAGACTGGAATCTAATCGAGGGGTTCGGGGAGGATTATATGTAGAATAACAGATACCCGCGAGTGAGTAACAGATTGGAATCTAATCGAGGGGTTCGGGGTGGTTAATATAGAGAATAACAGATGCCCGGGATTGAGTTACAGACTGGAATCTAATCGAGGGGTTCGGGGGGGTTTATATATAGAATAACAGATATCCGGCAGTGAGTTACAGACGGATTTTAATCGAGGGGTTCGGGGTGGTTTATATATAGAAAAACAGATACCCGGGAGTGAGTTACAGACTGGAATCTAATCGAGGGGTTCGGGGGGGTTTATATATAGAATAACAGATACCCGGGAGTAAGATACAGACGGATTCTAATCGAGGAGTTCGGGGTGGTTTATATATAGAATAACAGATACCCGGGAGTGAGTTACAGACGGAATCTAATCGAGGGGTTCGGGGTGTAATATATATAGAATAACAGATGCCCGGGAGTGAGTTACAGACGGAATCTAATCGAGGGGTTCGGGGTCTAATATATATAGAATAACAGATACCCGGGAGTGTGTTACAGACGGAATCTAATCGAGGCTTTCGGGGTGGTTTATATATAGAATAACAGGTACCCGGGAGTGAGATACAGACTGGAATCTAATCTAGGGTTTCGGGAGGGATTGTATATAGAATAACAGGTACCCGCGAGTGAGTTACAGACTGGAATCTAATCGAGGGGTTCGAGGTGGTTTATATATAGAATAATAGATACCTGGGAGTGAGTTACAGACTGGAATCTAATCGAGGGGTTCGGAGTAGTTTATATATAGAATAACAGATACCCAGCAGTGAGTTACACACTGGAATCTAATCGAGGGGTTTGGGGTGGTTTATATATAGAATAACAGATACCCAGGAGTGAGTTACAGACTGGAATCAAATCGAGGTGTTCGGGGTGGTTTACATATAGCATAATAGATACCCGCGAGTGATTTACAGACTGGAATCTAATCGAGGGGTCCGAGGTGGTTTATATATAGAATAATAGATACCTGGGAGTGAGTTACAGACTGGAATCTAATCGAGGGGTTCGGGACGGTTTATATATAGAATATTAGATGCCCGGGAGTGAGTTAAATTTGGAATCTATTCAAGGGTTTCGGTGGATATTATATATAAAATAATAGATGCCTGGGTGTGAGTTATAGATTGGAATCTAATTGAGGAGTTCGGGGTGTTTTTTATATAGAATAACAGCTGCCCGGGAGTGAGTTACAGACTGGAATCTAATCAACGTGTTCGGGGTAGTTTATATATAGAATAACAGATACACTGGAGTGAGTTACAGACTGGAATCTAATCGAGGGGTTCGGGGTGGTTTATGTATAGAATAACAGATACCCGGGAGTGAGTTACAGACTGGAATCTAATCGAGGGGTTCGGGGTGGTTTATATATAGAATAACAGATACCCGGGAGTGAGTTCCAGACTGGAATCTAATCGAGGGGTTCGGGAGGGATTGAATATAGAATAACAAATACCCGCGAGTGAGTTACATTCTTAAATCTAATCGAGGGGTTCGGAGTAGTTTATATATAGAATAACAGGTACCCGGGAGTGAGTAACAGACTGGAATCGAATCGAGGGGTTCGGGGTGGTTTATATATAGAATAAGAGATACCCGCGAGTGAGTTACAGACTGGAATCTAATCGAGGGGTCCGAGGTGGTTTATATATAGAATAACAGATACCCGGGAGTGAGTTACAGACTGGAATCTAATCGAGGGGTTCGGGGTGGTTTATATATAGAATAACTGATACCTGGAAGTGAGTTACAGACTGGAATCTAATCGAGGGGTTCGGGGGGGTTTATATATAGAATAACAGATACACTGGGGTGAGTTACAGACTGGAATCTAATCGAGGGGTTCGGGGTGGTTTATATATAGAATAACAGATACCCAGGTTTGAGTTACAGACCGGAATCTAATCGTGGGGTTCGGGGTGGTTTATATATAGAATAACTGATACCTGGAAGTGAGTTACAGACTGGAATCTAATCGAGGGGTTGGGGGGGTTTATATATAGAATAACAGATACACTGGGGTGAGTAACAGACTGGAATCTAATCGAGTGGTTCAGGGGGGTTTATGAATAGAATAACAGATACCCGCGAGTGAGTTACAGACGGAATCTAATCGAGGGGTTCGGGGTGGTTTATATATAGAATAACAGATACCCGGGAGTGAGTTACAGACTGGAATCTAATCGAGGTGTTCAGGGGGTTTATATATAGAATAACAGATACCTGGGAGTGAGTTACAGACTGGAATCTAATCGAGGGGTTCGGGGTGGTTTATATATAGAATAACAGATACCCGGGAGTGAGTTCCAGACTGGAATCTAATCGATGGTTTCAGTGGGGATTATATATAGAATAACAGATACCCGGGAGTGAGTTACAGACTGGAATCTAATCGAGGGTATCGGGGCGTTTTATATATAGAATAAAAGACACCCGGTAGTGAGTTACCGGCAGGAATCTAATTGAGGGGCTCGGGGTGTTTTATAAACAGAATAATAGATGCCCGGGAGTGAGTTACAGACTGGAATATGATTGAGCACTGTGGGGGTTGGGTTTATACACAGAATAACAGATACCCGGGAGAGAGTAACAGACTGGAATCTAATCGAGACATTCGGTGGGTATTATATATAGATTAATAGATGCCTGGGTGTGAGTTACAGACTGGAAACTAATCGAGGGGATCGGGGTGGTTTATATATAGAATAACAGATACCCGGGAGTGAGTTACAGACTGGAATCTAATCTAGGATTTCGGGAGGGACTGTATATAGAATAACAGGTACCCGCGTGTGAGTTACAGACTGGAATCTAATCGAGGGGTTCGACGTGGTTTATATATAGAATAATAGATACCTGGGAGTGAGTTACAGACTGGAATCGAATCGAGGGGTTCGAGGTGGTTTATATATAGAATAATAGATACCCGGGAGTGAGTTACAGACTGGAATCTAATCGAGGGGTTCGGGGTGGTTTATATATAGAATAACAGATACCCGGGAGTTAGTTACAGATTGGAATCTAATCGAGGGGTTCGGGAGGGATTGAATATAGAATAACAGATACCCGCGAGTGAGTTACATTCTTAAATCTAATCGAGGGGTTCGGAGAAGTTTATATATAGAATAAAGGGTACCCGGGAGTGAGTAACAGACTGGAAACTAATCGAGGGGTTCGGGGTGGGGTTTATATATAGAATAACAGGTAACCTGGAGTGAGTTACAGACTGGAATCTAATCGAGGGGTTTAGGGTGGTTTATATGTAGAATAACAGATACCCGGGAGTGAGTCACAGACTGGAATCTAATCGAGTGGTTCAGGGGGTTTATATATAGAATAACAGATACCCGGGAGTGAGTTACAGAATGCAATCTTATTGAAGGGTTCAGGGGGTTTATCTTTAGAATTACAGATACCAAGGGGTGAGTTACAGACTGGATTCTAATCGAGGGGTTCGGGGGAGTTTCTATATAGAATAACAGGTACCCGGGAGTGAGTTAGAGACTGGAATCTAATCGAGGGGCTCGGGGGGGTTTATATATAGAATAACAGATACCCGGGAGTGAGTTACAGACTGGAATCTAATCGAGGGTATCGGGGTGTTTTATATATAGAACAAAAGACACCCGGGAGTGAGTTACCGGCAGGAATCTAATTGAGGGGCTCGGGGTGTTTTCTAAACAGAATAATAGATGCCCGGGAGTGAGTTACAGACGGAATCTAATCGAGGGGTTCGGTGGATATTATATATAGAATAATAGATGACTGGGTGTGAGTAACAGACTGGAATCTAATTGAGGAGTCGGGGTGTTTTTTATATAGGATAACAGATACCGAGTATTGAGTTACAGACTGGATTCTAATCGAGGGGTTCGGGGTGGTTTATATATAGAATAACAGATACCCAGGAGTGAGTTACAGACTGGAATCTAATCGAGGGGTTTGGGATGGTTTATATATAGAATAACTGATACCTGGAAGTGAGTTACAGATTGGAATCTAATCGAGGGGTTCGGGGTGGTTTATATATAGAATAACAGATACCCAGGAGTGAGTTACAGACTGGAATCTAATCAAGGGGTTTGGGGTGGTTTATATATAGAATAACAGATACCCGGGAGTGAGTTACAGACTGGAATCTAATCGAGGGGTTCGGGGTGGTTTATATATAGAAAAACAGATACCCGGGAGTGAGTTACAGACTGGAATCTAATCGAGGGGTTCGGAGTAGTTTATATATAGAATAACAGATACCCAGCAGTGAGTTACAGACTGGAATCTAATCGAGGGGTTTGGGGTGGTTTATATATCGAATAACAGATACCCAGGAGTGAGTTACAGACTGGAATCTAATCGAGGGGTTCGGGGTGGTTTATATATAGAATAACAGATACCCGCGAGTGAGTTACAGTCTGGAATCTATTCGAGGGTTTCGAGGTGGTGTATATAGAGAATAATAGATACCTGGGAGTGAGTTACAGACTGGAATCTAATCGAGGGGATCGGAGTAGTTTATATATAGAATAACAGATACCCAAGAGTGAGTTACAGACTGGAATCTAATCGAGGGGTTCGGGGTGGTTTATATATAGAATCACAGGTACCCGGGAGTGAGTTACAGACTGGAATCTAATCGAGGGTTTCGGGAGGGATTGTATATAGAATAACAGATATCCGGGAATGAGTTACAGACTGGAATCTAATCGAGGGGTTCGGGGTGGTTTATATATAGAATAACAGATACCCGGGAGTGAGTTACAGACTGGAACCAAATCGAGGGGTTTGGGATGATTTATATATAGAATAAGAGATACCCGGGAGTGAGTTACAAACTGGAATCTAATCGAGGGGTTCAGGGTGGTTTATATATAGAATAACAGATACCCGGGAGTGAGTTACAGACTGGAATCTAATCGAGGGGTTCGGGGTAGTTTATATATAGAATAACAGGTACCCGGGAGTGAGTTACAGACTGGAATCTAATCGAGGGGTTCAGGGTAGTTTATATATAGAATAAAGGATACCCGGGAGTGAGGTACAGACTGGAATATAATCGAGGGTTTCGGGTGGTTTACATATAGAATCACAGATACCCGGGATTGAGTTACAGACTGGAATCTAATCGAGGGGTTCGGGGGGGTTTATATATCAAATAACAGATACCCGGGAGTGAGTTACAGACTGGAATCTAATCGAGGGGTTCAGGGGTTTATATATACAGGAACAGATACCCAGAAGTGAGTTACAGACAGGAATCTAATCGAGGGGTTCGGGGAGGCTTATATGTAGAATAACAGATACCCGCGAGTGAGTTACAGACTGGAATCTAATCGAGGGGTTCGGGGGGTTTACATATAGAATAACAGAAACCTGGGAGTGAGTTATAGATTGGAATCTAATGGAGGGGTTCGGGGTGGTTTATATATAGAATAACAGATGCCCGGGAGTGAGTTACAGACTGGAATCTAATCGAGGGGTTCGGGGGGGTTTATATATAGAACAACAGATACCCGGGAGTGAGTTAAAGACTGGAATCTAATCGAGGGGTTCGGGGGGGTTTATATATAAAATAACAGATACCCGGGATTGAGTTACAAACGGAATCTAATCGAGGGGTTCGGGGTGGTTTATATATAGAATAACAGATACCCGGGAGTGAGTTACAGACTGGAATCTAATCGAGGGGTTCGGGCTGGTTTATGTATAGAATAACAGATAATGGGGAGTGAGTTACAGACGGAATCTAATCGAGGGGTTCGGGGTGGTTTATACATAGAATAACAGATACCCGGGAGTGAGTTACAGACTGGAATCTAATCGAAGGGTTCGAGGTGGTTTACATAGAGAATAACAGATACCCGGGAGTGAGTTACAGACTGGAATCTAATCGAGGGGTTTGGGGTGATTTATATATAGAATAACAGATACCGGGGATTGAGTTATGGACTGGAATCTAATCGAGGGGTTCGGGGGGGTTTATATATAGAATAACAGATACCCGGGAGTGAGTTACAGACTGGAATCTAATCGAGGGGTTTGGGGTGATTTATATATAGATTAACAGATACCCAGGGATGAGTTACAAACTGGAATCTAATCGAGGGGATCGGGGTGATTTATATATCGAATAACAGATACCCGGGAGTGAGTTACACATTGGAATCTAATCGAGGGGTTCGGGGTAGTTTATATATAGAATAAAGGATACCCGGGAGTGAGTTACAGACTGGAATCTAATCGAGGGGTTCGTGGTGGGTTTATATATAGAATAACAGATACCCGGGAGCGAGTTACAGATTGGAATCTAATCGAGGGTTTCGGGTGGATTATATATAGAATCACAGATACCCGGGAGTGAGTTACAGACTGGAATCTAATCGAGGGTTTCGGGGGGGTTTATATATCGAATAACAGATACCCGGGAGGGAGTTACAGACTGGAATCTAATCGAGGGGTTCAGGGGTTTATATATACAGTAACAGATACCCAGAAGTGAGTTACAGACTGGAATCTAATCGAGGGGTTCGGGGAGGCTTATATGTAGAACAACAGATACCTGGGAGTGAGTTACAGACGGAATCTAATCGAGGGGTTCGGGGTGGTTTATATATAGAATAACAGATACCCGGGAGTGAGTTACAGGCTGGAATCTAATCGAGGGGTTCGGGGGGGTTTATATATAGAATAACAGATACCCGGGAGTAAGATACAGACGGATTCTAATCGAGGAGTTCGGGGTGGTTTATATATAGAATAACAGATACCCGGGAGTGAGTTACAGACGGAATCTAATCGAGGCTTTCGGGGTGGTTTATATATAGAATAACAGGTACCCGCGAGTGAGTTACAGACTGGAATCTAATCGAGGGGTTCGAGGTGGTTCATATATAGAATAATAGATGTTTGGGAGTGAGTTACAGACTGGAATCTAATCGAGGGGTTCGGAGTAGTTTATATATAGAATAACAGATACCCAGCAGTGAGTTACACACTGGAATCTAATCGAGGGTTTTGGGGTGGTTTATATATAGAATAACAGATACCCAGGAGTGAGTTACAGACTGGAATCTAATCGAGGTGTTCGGGGTGGTTTATATAAAGCATAATAGATACCCGCGAGTGATTTACAGATTGGAATCTAATCGAGGGGTCCGAGGTGGTTTATATATAGAATAATAGATACCTGGGAGTGAATTACAGACTGGAATCTAATCGAGGGGTTCGGGATGGTTTATATATAGAATAATAGATGCCCGGGAGTGAGTTAAATTTGGAATCTAGTCAAGGGTTTCGGTGGATATTATATATAAAATAATAGATGCCTGGGTGTGAGTTATAGATTGGAATCTAATTGAGGAGTTCGGTGTGTTTTTTATATAGAATAACAGCTGCCCGGGAGTGAGTTACAGACTGGAATCTAATCAACGTGTTCGGGGTAGATTATATATAGAATAACAGATACACTGGAGTGAGTTACAGACTGGAATCTAATCGAGGGGTTCGGGGGGCTTTATATATAGAATAACAGATACCCGGGAGTGAGTTACAGACTGGAATCTAATCGAGGGGTTCGGGGTGGTTTATATATAGAATAACAGATACCCGGGAGTGAGTTACAGACTGGAATCTAATCGAGGGGTTTGGGGTGATTTATATATAGAATAACAGATACCGGGGATTGAGTTATGGACTGGAATCTAATCGAGGGGTTCGGGGGGGTTTATATATAGAATAACAGATACCCGGGAGTGAGTTACAGACTGGAATCTAATCGAGGGGTTTGGGGTGATTTATATATAGATTAACAGATACCCAGGGATGAGTTACAAACTGGAATCTAATCGAGGGGATCGGGGTGATTTATATATCGAATAACAGATACCCGGGAGTGAGTTACACATTGGAATCTAATCGAGGGGTTCGGGGTAGTTTATATATAGAATAAAGGATACCCGGGAGTGAGTTACAGACTGGAATCTAATCGAGGGGTTCGTGGTGGGTTTATATATAGAATAACAGATACCCGGGAGCGAGTTACAGATTGGAATCTAATCGAGGGTTTCGGGTGGATTATATATAGAATCACAGATACCCGGGAGTGAGTTACAGACTGGAATCTAATCGAGGGTTTCGGGGGGGTTTATATATCGAATAACAGATACCCGGGAGGGAGTTACAGACTGGAATCTAATCGAGGGGTTCAGGGGTTTATATATACAGTAACAGATACCCAGAAGTGAGTTACAGACTGGAATCTAATCGAGGGGTTCGGGGAGGCTTATATGTAGAACAACAGATACCTGGGAGTGAGTTACAGACGGAATCTAATCGAGGGGTTCGGGGTGGTTTATATATAGAATAACAGATACCCGGGAGTGAGTTACAGGCTGGAATCTAATCGAGGGGTTCGGGGGGGTTTATATATAGAATAACAGATACCCGGGAGTAAGATACAGACGGATTCTAATCGAGGAGTTCGGGGTGGTTTATATATAGAATAACAGATACCCGGGAGTGAGTTACAGACGGAATCTAATCGAGGCTTTCGGGGTGGTTTATATATAGAATAACAGGTACCCGCGAGTGAGTTACAGACTGGAATCTAATCGAGGGGTTCGAGGTGGTTTATATATAGAATAATAGATGTTTGGGAGTGAGTTACAGACTGGAATCTAATCGAGGGGTTCGGAGTAGTTTATATATAGAATAACAGATACCCAGCAGTGAGTTACACACTGGAATCTAATCGAGGGTTTTGGGGTGGTTTATATATAGAATAACAGATACCCAGGAGTGAGTTACAGACTGGAATCTAATCGAGGTGTTCGGGGTGGTTTATATATAGCATAATAGATACCCGCGAGTGATTTACAGATTGGAATCTAATCGAGGGGTCCGAGGTGGTTTATATATAGAATAATAGATACCTGGGAGTGAATTACAGACTGGAATCTAATCGAGGGGTTCGGGATGGTTTATATATAGAATAATAGATGCCCGGGAGTGAGTTAAATTTGGAATCTAGTCAAGGGTTTCGGTGGATATTATATATAAAATAATAGATGCCTGGGTGTGAGTTATAGATTGGAATCTAATTGAGGAGTTCGGTGTGTTTTTTATATAGAATAACAGCTGCCCGGGAGTGAGTTACAGACTGGAATCTAATCAACGTGTTCGGGGTAGATTATATATAGAATAACAGATACACTGGAGTGAGTTACAGACTGGAATCTAATCGAGGGGTTCGGGGGGCTTTATATATAGAATAACAGATACCCGGGAGTGAGTTACAGACTGGAATCTAATCGAGGGGTTCGGGGTGGTTTATATATAGAATAACAGATACCCGCGAGTGAGTTACATTCTTAAATCTAATTGAGGGGTTCGGAGTAGTTTATATATAGAATAACAGGTACCCGGGAGTCAGCAACAGACTGGAATCGAATCGAGGGGTTCGGGGTGGTTTATATATAGAATAACAGATACCCGCGAGTGAGTTACAGACTGGAATCTAATCGAGGGGTCCGAGGTGGTTTATATATAGAATAACAGATACCCGGGAGTGAGTTACAGACTGGAATGTAATCGAGGGGTTCGGAGTATTTTATATATAGAATAATAGATGCCTGGGTGTGAGTTACAGACTGGAATCTAATTGAGGAGTTCGGGGTGTTTTTTAGATAGAATAACAGCTACCCGGGAGTGAGTTACAGACTGGAATCTAATCGAGGGGTTCGGAGTGGTTTATATATAGAATAACAGTTACCCAGGAGTGTGTTACAGACCGGAATCTAATCGAGGGGTTCGGGGTGGTTTATATATAGAATAACTGATACCTGGAAGTGAGTTACCGACTGGAATCTAATCGAGGGGTTCGGGGGGGTTTATATATAGAATAACAGATACACTGGGGTGAGTTACAGACTGGAATCTAATCGAGGGGTTCGGGGTGGTTTATATATAGAATAACAGATACCCAGGTTTGAGTTACAGACCGGAATCTAATCGAGGGGTTCGGGGTGGTTTATATATAGAATAACTGATACCTGGAAGTGAGTTGCAGACGGGAATCTAATCGAGGGGTTGGGGGGGTTTATATATAGAATAACAGATACACTGGAGTGAGTAACAGACTGGAATCTAATCGAGTGGTTCAGGGGGGTTTATGAATAGAATAACAGATACCCGCGAGTGAGTTACAGACGGAATCTAATCGAGGGGTTCGGGGTGGTTTATATATAGAATAACAGATACCCGGGAGTGAGTTACAGACTGGAATCTAATCGAGGTGTTCAGGGGGTTTATATATAGAATAACAGATACCTGGGAGTGAGTTACAGACTGGAATCTAATCGAGGGGTTCGGGGTGGTTTATATATAGAATAACAGATACCCGGGAGTGAGTTCCAGACTGGAATCTAATCGATGGTTTCAGTGGGGATTATATATAGAATAACAGATACCCGGGAGTGAGTTACAGACTGGAATCTAATCGAGGGTATCGGGGCGTTTTATATATAGAATAAAAGACACCCGGTAGTGAGTTACCGGCAGGAATCTAATTGAGGGGCTCGGGGTGTTTTATAAACAGAATAATAGATGCCCGGGAGTGAGTTACAGACTGGAATATGATTGAGCACTGTGGGGGTTGGGTTTATACACAGAATAACAGATACCCGGGAGAGAGTAACAGACTGGAATCTAATCGAGACGTTCGGTGGGTATTATATATAGATTAATAGATGCCTGGGTGTGAGTAACAGACTGGAATCTAATCGAGGGGTTCGGGGTGGTTTATATATAGAATAACAGATACCCGGGAGTGAGTTACAGACTGGAATCTAATCTAGGATTTCGGGAGGGACTGTATATAGAATAACAGGTACCCGCTAGTGAGGTACAGACTGGAATCTAATCGAGGGGTTCGACGTGGTTTATATATAGAATAATAGATACCTGGGAGTGAGTTACAGACTGGAATCGAATCGAGGGGTTCGAGGTGGTTTATATATAGAATAATAGATACCCGGGAGTGCGTTACAGACTGGAGTCTAATCGAGGGGTTCGGGGTGGTTTATATATAGAATAACAGATACCCGGGAGTGTGTTACAGACTGGAATCTAATCGAGGGGTTCGGGAGGGATTGAATATAGAATAACAGATACCCGCGAGTGAGTTACATTCTTAAATCTAATCGAGGGGTTCGGAGAAGTTTATATATAGAATAATAGATGCCCGGGAGTGAGTTAAATTTGGAATCTAGTCAAGGGTTTCGGTGGATATTATAGATAAAATAATAGATGCCTGGGTGTGAGTTATAGATTGGAATCTAATTGAGGAGTTCGGGGTGTTTTTTATATAGAATAACAGCTGCCCGGGAGTGAGTTACAGACTGGAATCTAATCAACGTGTTCGGGGTAGATTATATATAGAATAACAGATACACTGGAGTGAGTTACAGACTGGAATCTAATCGAGGGGTTCGGGGTGGTTTATATATAGAATAACAGATACCCGGGAGTGAGTTACAGACTGGAATCTAATCGAGGGGTTCGGGGTGGTTTATATATAGAATAACAGATACCCGGGTGTGAGTTACAGACTGGAATCTAATCGAGGGGTTCGGGAGGGATTGAATATAGAATAACAAATACCCGCGAGTGAGTTACATTCTTAAATCTAATCGAGGGGTTCGGAGTAGTTTATATATAGAATAACAGGTACCCGGGAGTGAGTAACAGACTGGAATCGAATCGAGGGGTTCGGGGTGGTTTATATATAGAATAACAGATACCCGCGAGTGAGTTACAGACTGGAATCTAATCGAGGGGACCGAGGTGGTTTATATATAGAATAACAGATACCCGGGAGTGAGTTACAGACTGGAATGTAATCGAGGGGTTCGGAGTAGTTTATATATAGAATAATAGATGCCTGGGTGTGAGTTACAGACTGGAATCTAATTGAGGAGTTCGGGGTGTTTTTTAGATAGAATAACAGCTACCCGGGAGTGAGTTACAGACTGGAATCTAATCGAGGGTTTCGGGGTGGTTTATATATAGAATAACAGTTACCCAGGAGTGTGTTACAGACCGGAATCTAATCGAGGGGTTCGGGGTGGTTTATATGTAGAATAACTGATACCTGGAAGTGAGTTACAGACTGGAATCTAATCGAGGGGTTCGGGGGGGTTTATATATAGAATAACAGATACACTGGGGTGAGTTACAGACTGGAATCTAATCGAGGGGTTCGGGGTGGTTTATATATAGAATAACAGATACCCAGGTTTGAGTTACAGACCGGAATCTAATCGAGGGGTTCGGGGTGGTTTATATATAGAATAACTGATACATGGAAGTGAGTTACAGACTGGAATCTAATCGAGGGGTTGGGGGGGTTTATATATAGAATAACAGATACACTGGAGTGAGTAACAGACTGGAATCTAATCGAGTGGTTCAGGGGGGTTTATGAATAGAATAACAGATACCCGGGAGTGAGTTACAGACGGAATCTAATCGAGGGGTTCGGGGTGGTTTATATATAGAATAACAGATACCCGGGAGTGAGTTACAGACTGGAATGTAATCGAGGTGTTCAGGGGGTTTATATATAGAATAACAGATACCTGGGAGTGAGTTACAGACTGGAATCTAATCGAGGGGTTCGGGGTGGTTTATATATAGAATAACAGATACCCGGGAGTGAGTTCCAGACTGGAATCTAATCGATGGTTTCAGTGGGGATTATATATAGAATAACAGATACCCGGGAGTGAGTTACAGACTGGAATCTAATCGAGGGGTTCGGGGTGGTTAATATATAGAATAACAGATACCCGGGAGTGAGTTACAGACTGGAATCTAATCGAGGTGTTCAGGGGGTTTATATATAGAATAACAGATACCTGGGAGTGAGTTACAGACTGGAATCTAATCGAGGGGTTCGGGGGGGGTTCTATATAGAATAACAGATACCCAGGAGTGAGTTACAGACTGGAATCTAATCGAGGGGTTTGGGATGGTTTATATATAGAATAACTGATACCTGGAAGTGAGTTACAGTTTGGAATCTAATCGAGGGGTTCGGGGTGGTTTATATATAGAATAACAGATACCCAGGAGTGAGTTACAGACTGGAATCTAATCAAGGGGTTTGGGGTGGTTTATATATAGAATAACAGATACCCGGGAGTGAGTTACAGACTGGAATCTAATCGAGGCGTTCGGGGTGGTTTATATATAGAATAACAGATACCCGGGAGTTAGTTACAGACTGGAATCTAATCGAGGGGTTCGGAGTAGTTTATATATAGAATAACAGATACCCAGCAGTGAGTTACAGACTGGAATCTAATCGAGGGGTTTGGGGTGGTTTATATATCGAATAACAGATACCCAGGAGTGAGTTACAGACTGGAATCTAATCGAGGGGTTCGGGGTGGTTTATATATAGAATAACAGATACCCGCGAGTGAGTTACAGACTGGAATCTAATCGAGGGGTTCGAGGTGGTGTATATAGAGAATAATAGATACCTGGGAGTGAGTTACAGACTGGAATCTAATCTAGGGTTTCGGGAGGGATTGTATATAGAATAACAGGTACCCGCGAGTTAGTTTCAGACTGGAATCTAATCGAGGGGTTCGGAGTACTTTATATATAGAATAACAGATACCCAGCAGTGAGTTACACACTGGAATCTAATCGAGGGGTTCGGGATGGTTTATATATAGAATAATAGATGCCCGGGAGTGAGTTAAATTTGGAATCTAGTCAAGGGTTTCGGTGGATATTATATATAAAATAATAGATGCCTGGGTGTGAGTTACAGACTGGAATCAAATCGAGGGTTCGGGGGGGTTTATATATAGAATAACAGATACCCGGGAGTGAGTTACAGGCTGGAATCTAATTGAGGAGTTCGGGGTGTTTTTTATATAGAATAACAGCTGCCCGGGAGTGACTTACAGACTGGAATCTAATCAACGTGTTCGGGGTAGTTTATATATAGAATAACAGATACACTGGAGTGAGTTACAGACTGGAATCTAATCGAGGGGTTCGGGGTGTTTTATATATAGAATAACAGATACCCGGGAGTGAGTTATAGACTGGAATCTAATCGAGGGGTTCGGGTGGCTTTATATATAGAATAACAGATACCCGGGAGTGAGTTACAGACTGGAATCTAATCGAGGGGTTCGGGGTGGTTTATATATAGAATAACAGATACCCGGGAGTGAGTTACAGACTGGAATCTAATCGAGGGGTTCGGGAGGGATTGATTATAGAATAACAGATACCCGCGAGTGAGTTACATTCTTAAATCTAATCGAGGGGTTCGGAGTAGTTTATATATAGAATAACAGGTACCCGGGAGTGAGTAACAGACTGGAATCGAATCGAGGGGTTCGGGGTGGTTTATATATAGAATAACAGATACCCGCGAGTGAGTTACAGACTGGCATCTAATCGAGGGGTCCGAGGAGGTTTATATATAGAATAACAGATACCCGGGAGTGAGTTACAGACTGGAATGTAATCGAGGGGTTCGGAGCAGTTTATATATAGAATAATAGAAGCCTGGATGTGAGTTACAGACTGGAATCTAATCGAGGAGTTCGGGGTGTTTTTTACATAGAATAACAGCTACCCGGGAGTGAGTTACAGACTGGAATCTAATCGAGGGGTTCGGGGTGGTTTATATATAGAATAACAGTTACCCAGTAGTGTGTTACAGACCGGAATCTAATCGAGGGGTTCGGGGTGATTTATATATAGAATAACTGATACCTGGAAGTGAGTTACAGACTGGAATCTAATCGAGGGGTTTGGGGGGGTTTATATATAGAATAACAGATACACTGGGGTGAGTTACAGACTGGAATCTAATCGAGGGGTTCGGGGTGTTTTATATATAGAATAACTGATACCTGGAAGTGAGTTACAGACTGGAATCTAATCGAGGGGTTGGGGGGTTTTATATATAGAATAACAGATACCCGGGATTGAGTAACAGACTGGAATCTAATCGAGTGGTTCAGGGGGGTTTATGAATAGAATAACAGATACCCGAGAGTGAGTTACAGACGGAATCTAATCGAGGGGTTCGGGATGGTTTATATATAGAATAACAGATACCCGGGAGTGAGTTACAGACTGGAATCTAATCGAGGTGTTCAGGGGGTTTATATATAGAATAACAGATACCTGGGAGTGAGTTACAGACTGGAATCTAATCGAGGGGTTGGGGGGGTTTATATATAGAATAACAGATACACTGGAGTGAGTAACAGACTGGAATCTAATCGAGGGGTTCAGGGGGGTTTATGAATAGAATAACAGATACCCGCGAGTGATTTACAGACGGAATCTAATCGAGGGGTTCGGGGAGGTTTGTATATAGAATAACAGATACCCGGGAGTGAGTTACAGACTGGAATCTAATCGAGTGGTTCAGGGGGGTTTATGAATAGAATAACAGATACCCGCGAGTGATTTACAGACGGAATCTAATCGAGGGGTTCGGGGAGGTTTGTATATAGAATAACAGATACCCGGGAGTGAGTTACAGACTGGAATCTAATCGAAGTGTTCAGGGGGTTTATATATAGATTAACAGATACCTGGGAGTGAGTTACAGACTGGAATCTAATCGAGGGGTTCGGGGTGGTTTATATATAGAATAACAGATACCCGGGAGTGAGTTCCAGACTGGAATCTAATCGATGGTTTCAGTGGGGATTATATATAGAATAACAGATACCCGGGAGTGAGTTACAGACTGGAATCTAATCGAGGGTATCGGGGCGTTTTATATATAGAATAAAAGACACCCGGTAGTGAGTTACCGGCAGGAATCTAATTGAGGGGCTCGGGGTGTTTTATAAACAGAATAATAGATGCCCGGGAGTGAGTTACAGACTGGAATATGATTGAGCACTGTGGGGGTTGGGTTTATACACAGAATAACAGATACCCGGGAGTGAGTAACAGACTGGAATCTAATCGAGACGTTCGGTGGGTATTAAATATAGAATAATAGATGCCTGGGTGTGAGTAACAGACTGGAATCTAATCGAGGGGTTCGGGGTGGTTTATATATAGAATAACAGATACACGGGAGTGAGTTGCAGACTGGAATCTAATCGAGGGGTTCGGAGTATATTATATATGAAATAAAAGATACCCAGCAGTGAGTTACACACTGGAATCTAATCGAGGGGTTTGGGGTGGTTTATATATAGAATAACAGATACCCAGGAGAGAGTTACAGACTGGAATCGAATCGAGGGGTTCGGGGTGGTTTATATATAGAATAACAGAAAGCCGCGAGTGAGTTACATTCTGAAATCTAATCGAGGGGTTCGAGGTGGTGTATATATAGAATAATAGATACCTGGGAGTGAGTTACAGACTGGAATCTAATCGAGGGGTTCGGAGTAGTTTATATATAGAATAACAGGTACCCGGGATTGAGTTACAGACTGGAATCCAATCGATGGGTTTGGGGTGGTTTATATATACAATAACAGATACCTGGGAGTGAGTTACAGACTGGAATCTAATCGATGGGTTCGGGGGAGGTTATATATAGAATAACAGATACCCGGGAGTGAGTTACAGTCTGGAATCTAATCGAGGTGTTCGGGGTGGTTTATATATAGAATAACAGATACCCGGGATTGAGTTACAGACTGGAAACTAATCGAGGGGTTCGGGGGGGGGTTTATATATAGAATAACAGGTACCCTGGAGTGAGTTACAGACTGGAATCTAATCGAGGGGTTTAGGGTGGTTTATATGTAGAATAACAGATACCCGGGAGTGAGTTACAGACTGGAATCTAATCGAGTGGTTCAGTGGGTTTATATATAGAATAACAGATACCCGGGAGTGAGTTACAGACTGGAATCTTATTGAAGGGTTCTGGGGGTTTATCTTTAGAATAACAGATACCCGGGAGTGAGTTATAGACTCGAATCTAATCGATGGGTTCATGGGGGGCGTTATATATAGAATTACAGATACCCAGGAGTGAGTTACAGACTGGATTCTAATCGAGGGGCTCGGGGGAGTTTCTATATAGAATAACAGATACCCGGGAGTGAGTTAGAGACTGGAATCTAATCGAGGGGCTCGGGGGTTTTATATATAGAATAACAGATACCCGTGAGTGAGTTACAGACTGGAATCTAATCGAGGGGTTCGGGGTGGTTTATATATAGAATATCAGATACCCGGGAGTGAGTTCCAGACTGGAATCTAATCGATGGTTTCAGTGGGGATTATATATAGAATAACAGATACCAGGGAGTGAGTTACAGACTGGAATCTAATCGAGGGTATCGGGGTGTTTTATATATAGAATAAAAGACACCCGGGAGTGAGTTACCGGCAGGAATCTAATTGAGGGGCTCGGGGTGTTTTCCAAACAGAATAATAGATGCCCGGGAGTGAGTTACAGACTGGAATCTAATCGAGGGTTTCGGCGGGTATTATATATAGAATAATAGATGACTGGGTGTGAGTAACAGACTGGAATCTAATTGAGGAGTCGGGGTGTTTTTTATATAGAATAACAGATGCCGAGTATTGAGTTACAGACTGGATTCTAATCGAGGGGTTCGGGGTGGTTTATATATAGAATAACAGATACCCAGGAGTGAGTTACAGACTGGAATCTAATCGAGGGGTTTGGGATGGTTTATATATAGAATAACTGATACCTGGAAGTGAGTTACAGATTGGAATCTAATCGAGGGGTTCGGGGTGGTTTATATATAGAATAACAGATACCCAGGAGTGAGTTACAGACTGGAATCTAATCAAGGGGTTTGGGGTGGTTTATATATAGAATAACAGATACCCGGGAGTGAGTTACAGACTGGAATCTAATCGAGGGGTTCGGGGTGGTTTATATATAGAAAAACAGATACCTGGGAGTGAGTTACAGACTGGAATCTAATCGAGGGGTTCGGGGGGCTTTATATATAGAATAACAGATACCCGGGAGTGAGTTACAGACTGGAATCTAATCGAGGGGTTTGGGATGGTTTATATATAGAATAACTGATACCTGGAAGTGAGTTACAGATTGGAATCTAATCGAGGGGTTCGGGTTGGTTTATATATAGAATAACAGATACCCAGGAGTGAGTTACAGACTGGAATCTAATCGAGGGGTTTGGGATGGTTTATATATAGAATAACTGATACCTGGAAGTGAGTTACAGATTGGAATCTAATCGAGGGGTTCGGGGTGGTTTATATATAGAATAACAGATACCCAGGAGTGAGTTACAGACTGGAATCTAATCAAGGGGTTTGGGGTGGTTTATATATAGAATAACTGATACCCGGGAGTGAGTTACAGACTGGAATCTAATCGAGGGGTTCGGGGTGGTTTATATATAGAATAACAGATACCTGGGAGTGAGTTACAGACTGGAATCTAATCGAGGGGTTCGGGGGGCTTTATATATAGAATAACAGATACCCGGGAGTGAGTTACAGACTGGAATCTAATCGAGGGGTTCGGGGTGGTTTATATATAGAATCACAGATACCCGGGAGTGAGTTACAGACTGGAATCTAATCGAGTGGTTCGGGGGGGTTTATATATAGAATAACAGATACCCGGGAGTGAGTTACAGACTGGAATCTAATCGAGGGGTTCGGGGTGGTTTATATATAGAATAACAGATACCCGGGAGTGAGTTACAGACTGGAATCTAATCGAGGGGTTCGGGGTGGTTTATATATAGAATAACAGATACCCGGGAGTGAGTTACAGACTGGAATCTAATCGAGGGGTTCGGGAGGCATTGAATATAGAATAACAGATACCCGGGAGTGAGTTACATTCTTAAATCTAATCGAGGGGTTCGGAGTAGTTTATATATAGAATAACAGGCACCCAGGAGTGAGTAACAGACTGGAATCGAATCGAGGGAATCGGGGTGGTTTACATATAGAATAACAGATTCCCGCGAGTGAGTTCCAGACTGGAATCTAATCGAGGGGTCCGAGGTGGTTTATATATAGAATAACAGATACCCGGGAGTGAGTTACAGACTGGAATCTAATCGAGGGGTTCGGTGTAGTTTATATATAGAATAATAGATGCCTGGGTGTGAGTCACAGACTGGAATCTAATTGAGGAGTTCGGGGTGTTTTTTCCATAGAATAACAGCTACCCGGGAGTGAGTTACAGACTGGAATCTAATCGAGGGGTTCGGGGGCGTTTATATATAGAATAACAGATACACTGGAGTGAGTTACAGACTGGAATCTAATCGAGGGGTTCGGTGGGGTTTATATATAGAATAACAGTTACCCAGGAGTGTGTTACAGACGGAATCTAATCGAGAGGTTCGGGGTGGTTTATATATCGAATAACACATACCCAGGAGTGGGTTACAGACTGGAATCTAATCGAGGGGTTCGGGGTGGTGTATATATAGAATAACAGATACCCGCGAGTGATTTACAGACTAGAATCTAATCGAGGGGTTCGAGGTGGTGTATATAGAGAATAATAGATACCTGGGAGTGAGTTACAGACTGGAATCTAATCGAGGGGATCGGAGTAGTTGATATATAGAATAACAGATACCCAAGAGTGAGATACAGACTGGAATCTAATCGAGGGGTTCGGGGTGGTTTATATATAGAATAACAGATACCCGGGAGTGAGTTACAGACTGGAATCTAATCTAGGGTTTCGGGAGGGATTGTATATAGAATAACAGGTACCCGCGAGTGAGTTACAGACTGGAATCTAATCGAGGGGTTCGGAGTAGTTTATATATAGAATAACAGATACCCAGCAGTGAGTTACACACTGGAATCTAATCGAGGGGTTTGGGGTGGTTTATATATAGAATAACAGATACCCAGGAGTGAGTTACAGACTGGAATCTAATCGAGGTGTTCGGGGTAGTTTATATATAGAATAACAGATACCCGCGAGTGATTTACAGACTGGAATCTAATCGAGGGGTCCGAGGTGGTTTATTTATAGAATAATAGATACCTGGGAGTGAGTTACAGACTGGAATCTAATCGAGGGGTTCGGGAAGGTTTATATATAGAATAATAGATGCCCGGGAGTGAGTTAAATTTGGAATCTAGTCAAGGGTTTCGGTGGATATTATATATAATATAATAGATGCCTGGGTGTGAGTTACAGACTGGAATCTAATTGAGGAGTTCGGGGTGTTTTTTATATAGAATAACAGCTGCCCGGGAGTGAGTTACAGACTGGAATCTAATCAACGTGTTTGGGGTAGATTATATATAGAATAACAGATACACTGGAGTGAGTTACAGACTGGATTCTAATCGAAGGGTTCGGTGGGGGTTCCATCTAGAATAACAGATACCCGGGAGTGAGTTAGAGACTGGAATCAAATCGAGTCGTTCGGGGTGGTTTATATATATAATAACTGATACCTGGAAGTGATTTACAGACTGGAATCTAATCGAGGGGTTTGGGGTGGTTTATATATAGAATAACAGATACCCAGGAGTGAGTTAGAGACTGGAATATAATCGAGGGGTTTGGGATGGTTTATATATAGAATAACTGATACCTGGAAGTGAGTTACAGGCTGGAATCTAATCGAGGGGTTCGGGGTGGTTTATATATAGAATAACAGATACCCGGGAGTGAGTTACAGACAGGAATCTAATCTAGGATTTCGGGAGGGTCTGTACATAGAATAACAGGTACCCGCGAGTGAGTTACAGACTGGAATCTAATCGAGGGGTTCGACGTGATTTATATATAGAATAATAGATACCTGGGAGTGAGTTACAGACTGGAATCAAATCGAGGGGTTCGAGGTGGTTTATATATAGAATAATAGATACCTGGGAGTGAGTTACAGTCTGGAATCTAATCGAGGGGTTCGGAGTAGATTATATATGAAATAACAGATACCCAGCAGTGAGTTACACACTGGAATATAATCGAGGGGTTTGGGGTGGTTTATATATAGAATAACAGATACCCAGGAGAGAGTTACAGACTGGAATCGAATCGAGGGGTTCGGGGTGGTTTATATATAGAATAACAGATACCCGCGAGTGAGTTACATTCTGAAATCTAATCGAGGGGTTCGAGGTGGTGTATATATAGAATAATAGATACCTGGGAGTGAGTTACAGACTGGAATCTAATCGAGCGGTTCGGAGTAGTTTATATATAGAATAACAGATACCCAGCAGTGAGTAAAAGACTGGAATATTATCGAGGGGTTTGGGGTGGTTTATATATAGAATAACAGATACCCAGGAATGAGTTACAGACTGGAATTTAATCGAGGGGTTCGGTGTGTTTTATATATAGAATAACAGATACCCGCGAGTCAGTTACAGACTGGAATCTAATCAAGGGGTCCGGGGGGGATTATATATAGAATAACAGATACCCGGGAGTGAGTTACAGACTGGAATCTAATCGAGGGTTTCGGGGTGGTTTATATATAGAATAACTGATACCCGGGAGTGAGTTACAGACTGGAATCTAATCGAGGGGTTCGGGGTGGTTTATATATAGAAGAACAGATAAACGGGAGTGAGTTACATTCTTAAATCTAATCGAGGGGTTCGGCGTAGTTTATATATAGGATAACAGGTACCCGGGAGTGAGTTACAGACTGGAATCTAATTGAGGGGTTCGGGTGGTTTATATATAGATTAATAGATACCTGCGAGTGAGTTACAGACAGAATCTAATCAAGGGGTTCGGGGTGGATTATATATAGAATAACAGATACCCGGGAGTGAGTTGCAGACTGGAATCTAATCGAGGGGTTCGATGTGGTTTATATATAGAATAATAGATACCTGGGAGTGAGTAACAGACTGGATTCTAATCGAGGGGTTCGGAGTAGTTTATATATAGAATAACAGATACCCAGCAGTGAGTTACAGACTGGAATCTAATCGAGGGGTTCGGGGGGTTTATATATAGAATAACAGATACCCAGGAGTGAGTTACGGACTGGAATCGAATCGAGGGGTTCGGGGTGGTTTATGTATAGAATAACAGATACCCGCGAGTGAGTTACATTCTGGAATCTTATCGAGGGGTTCGAGGTGGTGTATATATAGAATAATAGATACCTGAGAGTGAGTTACAGACTGGAATCTAATCGAGGGGTTCGGAGTAGTTTATATATAGAATAAGTGATACCCGGGATTGAGTTACAGACTGGAATCTAATCGAGGGGTTCGGGGTGGTTTATATATAGAATAACAGATTCCCGGGAGTGAGTTACAGACTGGAATCTAATCTAGGGTTTCGGGAGGGATTGTATATAGAATAACAGGTACCCGGGAGTGAGTTACAGACTGGAATCTAATCGAGGAGTTCGGAGTAGTCTATATATAGAATAACTGATACCTGGAAGTGAGTTACAGACTGGAATCTACTTGAGGGGTTCGAGCTGGTTTATATATAGAATAATAGATACCTGGGAGTGAGTTACAGACTGGAATCGAATCGAGGGGTTCGAGGTGGTTTATATATAGAATAATAGATACCTGGGAGTGAGTTACAGACTGGAATCTAATCGAGGGGTTCGGAATAGTTTATATAGAGAATAACAGATACCCAGCAGTGAGTTACAGACTGGAATCTAATCGAGGGGTTTGGGGTGGTTTATATATAGAATAACAGATACCCAGGAGTGAGTTACAGACTGGAATCGAATCGAGGGGTTCGGGGTGGTTTATATATAGAATAACAGATACCCGCGAGTGAGTTACATTCTGAAATCTAATCGAGGGGTTCGAGCTGGTGTATAAATAGAATAATAGATACCTGGGAGTGAGTTTCAGACTGGAATCTAATCGAGGGGTTTGGGGTGGTTTATATATAGAATAACAGATACCCAGGAGTGAGTTACAGACTGGAATCGAATCGAGGGGTTCGGAGTAGTTTATATATAGAATAACTGATACCCGGGAGTGAGTTACAGACTGGAATCTAATCGAGGGGTTCGGGGTGGTTTATATATAGAATAACAGATACCCGGGAGTGTGTTACAGACTGGAATCTAATCTAGAGTTTCGGGAGGGATTGTATATAGAATAACAGGTAACCGCGAGTGAGTTACAGACTGGAATCTAATCGAGGGGTTCGAGGTGGTTAATATATAGAATAATAGATACCTGGGAGTGAGTTACAGACTGGAATCTAATCGAGGGGTTCGGAATAGTTTATATATAGAATAACAGATACCCAGCAGTGAGTTAAAGACTGGAATTTAATCGAGGGGTTTGGGGTGGTTTATATATAGAATAACAGATACCCAGGAATGAGTTACAGACTGGAATTTAATCGAGAGGTTCGGGGTGTTTTATATATAGAATAACAGATACCCGCGAGTGAGTTACAGACTGGAATCTAATCGAGGGTTCAGACGTGGTTTATATATAGAATAACAGATACCCAGGAGTGAGTTACAGACTGGAATCTAATCATGGGGTCCGGGGGGGTTTATATATAGAATAACAGATACCCGGGAGTGAGTTACAGACTGGAATCTAATCGAGGGGTTCGGGGTGGTTTATATATAGAATAACAGATACCCGGGAGTGAGTTACAGACTGGAATCTAATCGAGGGGTTCGGGGTGGATTATATATAGAATAACAGATACACGGGAGTGAGTAGCAGACTGGAATCTAATCGAGGGGTTCGGGAGGGATTGTATATAGAATAACAGGTACCTGCGAGTGAGTTACAGACTGGAATCGAATCGAGGGGTTCGACGTGGTTTATATATAGAATAACTGATACCTGGGAGTGAGTTACAGACTGGAATCTAATCGAGGGGTTCGGAGTAGTTATATATATAATAACAGATACCCAGTAGTGAGTTACAGACTGGAATCTAATCGAGGGGTTTGGGGTGGTTTATATATAGAATAACAGATACCCAGGAGTGAGTTACAGACTGGAATCGAACCGAGGGGTTCGAGGTGGTTTATATATAGAAACACAGATACCCGCGAGTGAGTTACATTCTGGAATCTAATCGAGGGGTTCGGGGTGATTTATATGTAGAATAATAGATACCTGGGAGTGAGTTACAGACTGGAATCTAATCGAGGGGTTCGGAGTAGTTTATATATAGAATAACTGATACCCGGGAGTGAGTTACAGACTGGAATCTAATCGAGGGGTTCGGGGTGGTTTATATATAGAATAACAGATACCCGGGAGTGAGTTACAGACTGGAATCTAATCTAGGGTTTCGGGAGGGATTGTATATAGAATAACAGGTACCCGCGAGTAAGATACAGACTGGAATCTAATCGAGGGGTTCGGAGTAGTTTATATATAGAATAACTGATACCTGGAAGTGAGTAACAGACTGGAATCTAATCGAGAGTTTTGAGGTGGTTTATATATAGAACAACAGATACCCAGGAGTGAGTTACAGACTGGATTCTAATCGAGTAGTTCGGAAGGGTTTCTATATAGAATAACAGATACCCGGGAGATTGTTAGAGACTGGAATCGAATCGAGGGGTTCGGGGTGGTTTATATATGGAATAACTGATACCTGGAAGTGAGTTACAGATTGGAATCTAATCGAGGTGTTCGGGGTGGTTTATATTTAGAATAACAGATACCCGGGTGTGAGTTCCAGACTGGAATCTAATCGATGGGTTTGGGAGAGGTTATATACAGAATCACAGATACCTGGGGGTGAGTTACAGACTGGAATCTATTCGATGGGTTCGGGGGAGGTTATATATAGAATAACAGATACCCGGGAGTGAGTTACAGACTGGAAATTAATCGAAGGGTTCGGGGGGGGTTTATATATAGAGTAACAGGTACTCTGGAGTGAGTTACAGACTGGAATCTATTCGAGGCGTTTAGGGTGCTTTATCTGTAGAATAACAGATACCCGGGAGTGACTTACAGAATGGAATCTTATTGAAGGGTTCAGGGGGTGTATCTTTAGAATAACAGATACCCGAGAGTGAGTTATAGACTGGAATCTAATCGATGGGTTCATGGGGGGCGTTATATACAGAATTACAGATACCCAGGAGTGAGTTACAGACTGGAATCTAATCGAGGGTTTCGGGGAGGTTTATATATAGAATAACAGATACCTGGAAGTGAGTAACAGACTGGAATCTAATCGAGGGGTTCGGGGTGGTTTATATATAGAATAACAGATACCTGGAAGTGAGTAACAGACTGGAATCTAATCGAGGGGTTCGGGGTGGTTTATATATAGAATAACAGATACCCGGGAGTGAGTTACAGACTGGAATCTAATCGAGGGGTTCGGGGTGGTTTATATATAGAATAACAGATACCCGGGAGTGAGTTACAGACTGGAATCTAATCGAGAGGTTCGGGGTGGTTTATATATAGAATAACAGATACCCGGGATTGAGTTACAGACTGGAATCTTATTGAAGGGTTCAGGGGGTTTATCTTTAGAGTAACAGATACCCAGGAGCGAGTTACAGACTGGAATCTATTCGATGATTTCGGTGGGGGTGTTATATATAGAATGACAGACACCTGGGTGTGAGTTACAGACTGGAATCTAATCGAGGGGTTAGGGGTAGTTTGTATATAAAATAACAGATACCCGGGAGTGAGCTGCAGTCTGGAATCTAATCGAGGTGTTCGGGGTGGTTTATACATAGAATAACAGATACCCGGGAGTGAGTTACAGACTGGAAACTAATCGAGGGGTTCGGGGTGGTTTATATATAGAATAACAGATACCGGGAATGAGTTACAGACTGGAATCTAATCGAGTGGTTTAGGGTGGTTTATATGTAGAATAACAGATTCCCACGAGTGTGTTACTGACTGGAATCTAATCGAGGGGTTTCGGGGTGGTTTATATATAGAATAACAGATACCCGGGAGAGAGTTACAGACTGGAATCTAATCAATGGGTTCATGGGGGCCGTTATATATAGAATTACAGATACCCAGGAGTGAGTTACAGAGTGGATTCTAATCGAGGGGTTCGGGTTGGTTTATATATAGAATAACAGATACCCGATTGTGAGTTACTGGCTGGAATCTAATCGAGGGGCTCGGGGTGGATTATATATAGAATAACAGATACCCGGGAGTGAGTTACAGACTGGAATCTAATCCAGGGCTTCGGTGTGGTTTATATATAGAATAACAGATGCCCAGGAGAGAGTTACAGACTGGAATCTAATTGAGGGGTTCAGGGGGATTTATATATAGAATAACAGATACCCGGGAGTGAGTTACAGACTGGAATCTAATCGAGGGGTTCAGGGGTTTATATATAGAATAACAGATACCCGGGAGTGACTTACAGACTGGAATCTAATCGAGGGGTTAGGAGTGGTTTATATATAGAATAACAGCTACCCTGGAGTGAGTTACAGACTGGAATCTAATTGAGGGGTTCGGGGGGGTTTCTATATAGAATAACTGATACCCGGAAGTGAATTACCGACTGGAATCTAATCGAGGAGTTCGGGTGGGTTTATATATAGAATAACAGATACCTGGGAGTGAGTTACAGACTGGTATCTAATTGATGGGTTCGGGGTGGTTTATATATAGAATAACAGATACCTGGGAGTGAGTTACAGACTGGATTCTAATCGAGGGGTTCGGGAAGGTTTATTTATAGATTAACAGATACCGGGGATTGAGTTATAGACTGGAATCTAATCGAGGGGTTCGGGGTGGTTTATATATAGAATAATAGATACCCGGGAGTGAGGTACAGACTGGAATCTAATCGAGTGGTTCGGGGGTTTATATATAGAACAACACATACCCGGGAGTGAGTTACAGACTGGAATTTAATCGAGGGGTTCGGGGTGGTTTATATATAGAATAAAAGACACCCGGGAGTGAGTTACAGGCAGGAATCTAATCGAGGGGTTCGGGGTGGTTTATATATAGAATAACAGACACCCGGGAGTGAGTTACAGACTGGAATCTAATCGAGGGGTTCGGGGTGTTTTATATGTAGAATAACAGATACCCGGGAGTGAGTTACACACTGGAATCTAATCGAGGGGTTCATGGTGGTTTATATATAGAATAACAGATACCCGGGAGTGAGTTACAGACTGGAATCTAATCGAGGGGTTCGGGGTGGTTTATATATAGTATAACAGATACACTGGAGTGAGTTACAGACTGGAATCTAATCGAGGGGTTCGGGGTGTTTTATTTGTAGAATAACAGGTACCCGGGAGTGAGTTACACACTGGAATCTAATCGAGGGGTTCATGGTGGTTTATATATAGAATAACAGATACCCGGGAGTGAGTTACAGACTGGAATTTAATCGAGGGGTTCGGGGTGGTTTATATATAGAATAACAGATACCCGGGAGAGAGTAACAGACTGGAATCTAATTGAGGGGTTCAGGGGGATTTATATATAGAATAACAGATACCCGGGAGTGAGTTACAGACTGGAATCTAATCGAGGGGTTCGGGGTGGTTTATATATAGAATAACAGATACCCGGGAGTGAGTCACAGACTGGAATCTAATTGAGGGTTTAAGTGGGATTTATATATAGAATAACAGCTACCCTGGATTGAGTTACAGACTGGAATCTAATCGAGGTGCTCGGGATAGTTTATATATTAAATAACAGATGCCCGGGAGTGAGTTACAGACTGGAATCTAATCGATGCGTTCGGGGTAGTTTATATATAGAATAAAAGACACCCGGGAGTGAGTTACAGGCAGGAATCTAATTGAGGGGTTCGGGGTGGTTTATATACAGTATAATAGATGCCCGGGAGTGAGTTACAGACTGGAATCTAATCGAGGGTTTCGGGGTGTTTTATATATAGAATAACAGACACCCGGGAGTGAGTTACAGACTGGAATCTAATCGAGGGGTTCATGGTGGTTTATATATAGAATAACAGAATCCCGGGAGTGAGTTACAGACTGGAATCTTATTGAGGGGGTCGTTGTGGTTTATATATAGAATAACAGATACCCGGAAGAGAGTTACAGACTGGAATCTGATCGAGGGGTTCGGGTGGTCAATATATTGAGTAACAGATACATGGGAGTAATTTATAGACTGGAATTTAATCGGTTATTTGGGTAGTTTTATGTATAGAATAACAGATACCTGAGAGTGAGATTGAGACTGGAATCTAATCGAGGGGTTCGGGGTGGTTTGTATATAGAATAACAGATACCCTGGAGTGAGTTACAGACTGGAATTTAATCGAGGGGTTTGGGGTGGTTTATATATAGAATAACAGATACCCGGGAGTGAGTTACAGACTAGAATCAAATCGAGGGGTTCGGTGTGGTTTATATATAGAATAACAGATACCCGGGAGTGAGTTACAGACTGGAATCTAATCGAGGGGTTCGGTGTGGTTTATATATAGAATAACAGATACCGGGGAGAGAGTTACAGACTGGAATCTGATCGAGGGGTTTGGGTGGTTTATATATAGAATAACAGATACCCGGGGGTGAGTTACAGACTGGAATCTAATCGAGGGGTTCGGGGTGGTTTATATATAGAATAACTGATACCCGGGAGTGAGGTACAGACTGGAATCTTATCGAGGGGGTCGGTGTGGTTTATATATAGAATAACAGATACCCGGGAGTGAGTTACAGACTGGAATCTAATTGAGGGGTTCGGTGTGGTTTATATCTAGAATAACAGATACTTGGGAGTGAGTTACAGACTGGAATCTGATCGAGGGGTTCGTGTGGTCAATATATTGAGTAACAGATACAGGGGAGTAATTTATAGACTGGAATATAATCGGTTATTTGGGTAGATTTATGTATAGAATAACAGATACCTGTGAGTGAGATCGAGACTGGAATCTAATCGAGGGGTTCGGGGTGGTTTGTATATAGAATAACAGATACCCGGGAGTGAGTTACAGACTGGAATCTAATCGAGGTGTTCAGGGTGGTTTATATATAGAATAACAGATACCCGGGAGTGAGTTACAGACTAGAATCAAATCGAGGGGTTCGGTGTGGTTTATATATAGAATAACAGATACCCGGGAGTGAGTTACAGACTGGAATCTAATTGAGGGGTTCGGTGTGGTTTTTATATAGAATAACAGATACCGGGGAGAGAGTTACAGACTGGAATCTGATCGAGGGGTTTGGGTGGTTTATATATAGAATAACAGATACCCGGGAGTGAGTTAAAGACTGGAATGTAATCGAGGGGTTCGGGGGGGTTTATATATAGAATAACAGATACCCGGGGGTGAGTTAAAGACTGGAATGTAATCGAGGGGTTCGGGGGGGTTTATATATAGAATAACAGATACTCGGGTGTGAGTTATATACTGGAATATAATCGAGGTGTTCGGGGTTGTTTATATATAGAATAAAAGAGACCCGGGAGTGAGTTACAGGCAGTAATCTAATTGAGGGGTTCGGGGTGGTTTATATACAGTATAATAGATGCCCGGGAGTGAGTAACAGACTGGAATCTAATCGAGGGGTTCGGGGTGGTTTATATATAGTATAACAGATACACTGGAGTGAGTTACAGACTGGAATCTAATCGAGGGGTTCGGGGTGTTTTATATGTAGAATAACAGATACCCGGGAGTGAGTTACACACTGGAATCTAATCGAGGGGTTCATGGTGGTTTATATATAGAATAACAGATACACGGGAGTGAGTTACAGACTGGAATTTAATCGAGGGGTTCGGGGTGATTTATATATAGAATAACAGATACCCGGGAGTGAGTCACAGACTGGAATCTAATCGAGGGTTTCAGGGGGATTTATATATAGAATAACAGCTACCCTGGATTGAGTTACAGACTAGAATCTAATCGAGGTGCTCGGGATAGTTTATATATTAAATAACAGATACCCGGCAGTGAGTTACAGACTGGAATCTAATCGATGGGTTCGGGGTGGTTTATATATAGAATAACAGATACCCGGGAGTGAGTTACAGACTGGAATCAAATCGAAGCGCTTGGGGTGGTTTATATATAGAATAAAAGACACCCGGGAGTGAGTTACAGGCAGGAATCTAATTGAGGGGTTCGGGGTGGTTTATATACAGTATAATAGATGCCCGGGAGTGAGTTACAGACTGGAATCTAATCGAGGGTTTCGGGGTGTATTATATATAGAATAACAGACACCCGGGAGTGAGTTACACACTGGAATCTAATCGAGGGGTTCATGGTGGTTTATATATAGAATAACAGATACCCGGGAGTGAGGTACAGACTGGAATCTAATCGAGGGGTTCGGTGTGGTTTATATATAGAATAACAGATACCCGGGAGTGAGTTACAGACTGGAATCTTATTGAGGGGTTCGGTGTGGTTTATATATAGAATAACAGATACCCGGGAGTGAGTTACAGACTGGAATCTAATTGAGGGGTTCGGTGTGGTTTATATATAGAATAACAGATACCGGGGAGAGAGTTACAGACTGGAATCTAATCGAGGGGTTTGGGTGGTTTATATATAGAATAACAGGTACCTGGGAGTGAGTTACAGACTGGAATCTAATCGAGGGGTTCGGGGTGGTTTATATATAGAATAACAGATACCCTGGAGTGAGTTACAGACTGGAATCTAATCGAGGGGTTCGGGGTGGTTTATATATAGAATAACAGATACCCGGGGGTGAGTTAAAGACTGGAATGTAATCGAGGGGTTCGGGGGGGTTTATATATAGAATAACAGATACTCGGGTGTGAGTTATATACTGGAATATAATCGAGGTGTTCGGGGTTGTTTATATATAGAATAAAAGACACCCGGGAGTGAGTTACAGGCAGTAATCTAATTGAGGGGTTCGGGGTGGTTTATATACAGTATAATAGATGCCCGGGAGTGAGTTACAGACTGGAATCTAATCGAGGGGTTCGGGGTGTTTTATATGTAGAACAACAGATACCCGGGAGTGAATTACACACTGGAATCTAATCGAGGGGTTCATGGTGGTTTATATATAGAATAACAGATACCCGGGAGTGAGTTACAGACTGGAATTTAATCGAGGGGTTCGGGGTGGTTTATATATAGAATAACAGATACCCGGGAGAGAGTAACAGACTGGAATCTAATTGAGGGGTTCAGGGGGATTTATATATAGAATAACAGCTACCCTGGATTGAGTTACAGACTGGAATCTAATCGAGGTGCTCGGGATAGATTATATATTAAATAACAGATACCCGGGAGTGAGTTACAGACTGGAATCTAATCGATGGGTTCGGGGTGGTTTATATATAGAATAAAAGACACCCGGGAGTGAGTTACAGGCAGGAATCTAATTGAGGGGTTCAGGGTGGTTTATATACAGTATAATAGATGCCCGGGAGTGAGTTACAGACTGGAATCTAATCGAGGGTTTCGGGGTGTTTTATATATAGAATAACAGACACCCGGGAGTGAGTTACAGACTGGAATCTAATCGAGGGGTTCATGGTGGTTTATATATAGAATAACAGAATCCCGGGAGTGAGTTACAGACTGGAATCTTATTGAGGGGGTCGGTGTGGTTTATATATAGAATAACAGATACCCGGAAGAGAGTTACAGACTGGAATCTGATCGAGGGGTTCGGGTGGTCAATATATTGAGTAACAGATACATGGGAGTAATTTATAGACTGGAATTTAATCGGTTATTTGGGTAGTTTTATGTATAGAATAACAGATACCTGAGAGTGAGATTGAGACTGGAATCTAATCGAGGGGTTCGGTGTGGTTTATATATAGAATAACAGATACCCGGGAGTGAGTTACAGACTGGAATCTAATCGAGGGGTTCGGGGTGATTTGTATATCGAATAACAGATACCCTGGAGTGAGTTACAGACTGGAATTTAATCGAGGGGTTTGGGGTGGTTTATATATAGAATAACAGATACCCGGGAGTGAGTTACAGACTAGAATCAAATCGAGGGGTTCGGTGTGGTTTATATATAGAATAACAGATACCCGGGAGTGAGTTACAGACTGGAATCTAATCGAGGGGTTCGGTGTGGTTTATATATAGAATAACAGATACCCGGGAGTGAGTTACAGACTGGAATCTAATCGAGGGGTTCGGGGTGGTTTATATATAGAATAACAGATACCCGGGAGTGAGTTACAGACTGGAATCTGATCGAGGGGTTTGGGTGGTTTATATATAGAATAACAGAAACCCGGGAATGAGTTACAGACTGGAATCTAATCGAGGGGTTCGGGGTGGTTTATATATAGAATAACAGATACCCGGGAGTGAGTTACAGGCTGGAATCTAATCGAGGGGTTCGGGGTGGTTTATATATAAAATAACAGATACCCGGGAGTGAGTTACAGACTGGAATCTAATCGAGGGGTTCGGGGTGGTTTATTTATAGAATAACAGAGACCGGGGATTGAGTTATAGACTGGAATCTAATCGAGGGATTCGGGGTGTTTTATATATAGAATAACAGACACCCGGGACTGAGTTACACACTGGAATCTAATCGAGGGGTTCATGGTGGTTTATATATAGAATAACAGATACCCGGGAGTGAGGTACAGACTGGAATCTTATCGAGGGGGTCGGTGTGCTTTATATATAGAATAACAGATACCCGGGAGTGAGTTACAGACTGGAATCTAATCGAGGGGTTCGGGGTGGTTTATATATAGAATAACAGATACCCGGGGGTGAGTTAAAGACTGGAATGTAATCGAGGGGTTCAGGGGGGATATTATATAGAATAACAGACACTCGGGTGTGAGTTATATACTGGAATATAATCGAGGTGTTCGGGGTTGTTTATATATAGAATAAAAGACACCCGGGAGTGAGTTACAGGCAGTAATCTAATTGAAGGGAGCGGGGTGGTTTATATACAGTATAATAGATGCCCGGGAGTGAGTTACAGACTGGAATCTAATCGAGGGGTTCGGGGAGGTTTATATATAGTATAACAGATACACTGGAGTGAGTTACAGACTGGAATCTAATCGAGGGGTTCATGGTGGTTTATATATAGAATAACAGATACCCGGGAGTGAGTTACAGACTGGAATTTAATCGAGGGGTTCGGGGTGGTTTATATATAGAATAACAGATACCCGGGAGAGAGTAACAGACTGGAATCTAATTGAGGGGTTCAGGGGGATTTATATATAGAATAACAGATACCCGGGAGTGAGTTACAGACTGGAATCTAATCGAGGGGTTCGGGGTGGTTTATATATAGAATAACAGATACCCGGGAGTGAGTCACAGACTGGAATCTAATTGAGGGTTTCAGGGGGATTTATATATAGAATAACAGCTACCCTGGATTGAGTTACAGACTGGAATCTAATCGAGGTGCTCGGGATAGTTTATATATTAAATAACAGATACCCGGCAGTGAGTTACAGACTGGAATCTAATCGATGGGTTCGAGGTGGTTTATATATAGAATAACAGATACCTGAGAGTGAGATTGAGACTGGAATATAATCGAGGGGTTCGGGGTGGTTTGTATATAGAGTAACAGATACCCTGGAGTGAGTTACAGACTGGAATTTAATCGAGAGGTTTGGGGTGGTTTATATATAGAATAACAGATACCCGGGAGTGAGTTACAGACTAGAATCTAATCGAGGGGTTCGGTGTGGTTTATATATAGAATAACAGATACCCGGGAGTGAGTTACATACTGGAATATAATCGAGGTGTTCGGGGTTGTTTATATATAGAATAAAAGACACCCGGGAGTGAGTTACAGGCAGTAATCTAATTGAGGGGTTCGGGGTGGTTTATATACAGTATAATAGATGCCCGGGAGTGAGTTACAGACTGGAATCTAATCGAGGGGTTCGGGGTGGTTTATATATAGTATATCAGATACACTGGAGTGAGTTACAGACTGGAATCTAATCGAGGGGTTCGGGGTGTTTTATATGTAGAATAACAGATACCCGTGAGTGAGTTACACACTGGAATCTAATCGAGGGGTTCATGGTGGTTTATATATAGAATAACAGATACCCGGGAGTGAGTTACAGACTGGAATTTAATCGAGGGGTTCGGGGTGGTTTATATATAGAATAACAGATACCCGGGAGAGAGTAACAGACTGGAATCTAATTGAGGGGTTCAGGGGGATTTATATATAGAATAACAGATACCCGGGAGTGAGTTACAGACTGTAATCTAATCGAGGGGTTCGGGGTGGTTTATATATAGAATAACAGATACCCGCGAGTGAGTTACAGATTGGAATCTAATCGAGGGGTTCGGGGTGGTTTATATATAGAATAACAGATACCCGGGAGTGAGTCACAGACTGGAATCTAATTGAGGGTTTCAGGGGGATTTATATATAGAATAAGAGCTACCCTGGATTGAGTTACAGACTGGAATCTAATCGAGGTGCTCGGGATAGTTTATATATTAAATAACAGATACCCGGCAGTGAGTTACAGACTGGAATCTAATCGATGGGTTCGGGGTGGTTTATATATAGAATAACAGATACCCGGGAGTGAGTTACAGACTGGAATCAAATCGAAGCGCTTGGGGTGGTTTATATATTGAGTAACAGATACATGGGAGTAATTTATAGACTGGAATATAATCGGTTATTTGGGTAGTTTTATGTATAGAATAACAGATACCTGAGAGTGAGATCGAGACTGGAGACTAATCGAGGAGTTCGGGGTGGTTTGTATATAGAATAACAGATACCCTGGAGTGAGTTACAGACTGGAATTTAATCGAGGGGTTTGGGGTGGTTTATATATAGAATAACAGATACCCGGGGGTGAGTTAAAGACTGGAATGTAATCGAGGGGTTCAGGGGGGATATTATATAGAATAACAGACACTCGGGTGTGAGTTATATACTGGAATATAATCGAGGTGTTCGGGGTTGTTTATATATAGAATAAAAGACACCCGGGAGTGAGTTACAGGCAGTAATCTAATTGAAGGGAGCGGGGTGGTTTATATACAGTATAATAGATGCCCGGGAGTGAGTTACAGACTGGAATCTAATCGAGGGGTTCGGGGAGGTTTATATATAGTATAACAGATACACTGGAGTGAGTTACAGACTGGAATCTAATCGAGGGGTTCATGGTGGTTTATATATAGAATAACAGATACCCGGGAGTGAGTTACAGACTGGAATTTAATCGAGGGGTTCGGGGTGGTTTATATATAGAATAACAGATACCCGGGAGAGAGTAACAGACTGGAATCTAATTGAGGGGTTCAGGGGGATTTATATATAGAATAACAGATACCCGGGAGTGAGTTACAGACTGGAATCTAATCGAGGGGTTCGGGGTGGTTTATATATAGAATAACAGATACCCGGGAGTGAGTCACAGACTGGAATCTAATTGAGGGTTTCAGGGGGATTTATATATAGAATAACAGCTACCCTGGATTGAGTTACAGACTGGAATCTAATCGAGGTGCTCGGGATAGTTTATATATTAAATAACAGATACCCGGCAGTGAGTTACAGACTGGAATCTAATCGATGGGTTCGAGGTGGTTTATATATAGAATAACAGATACCTGAGAGTGAGATTGAGACTGGAATATAATCGAGGGGTTCGGGGTGGTTTGTATATAGAGTAACAGATACCCTGGAGTGAGTTACAGACTGGAATTTAATCGAGAGGTTTGGGGTGGTTTATATATAGAATAACAGATACCCGGGAGTGAGTTACAGACTAGAATCTAATCGAGGGGTTCGGTGTGGTTTATATATAGAATAACAGATACCCGGGAGTGAGTTACATACTGGAATATAATCGAGGTGTTCGGGGTTGTTTATATATAGAATAAAAGACACCCGGGAGTGAGTTACAGGCAGTAATCTAATTGAGGGGTTCGGGGTGGTTTATATACAGTATAATAGATGCCCGGGAGTGAGTTACAGACTGGAATCTAATCGAGGGGTTCGGGGTGGTTTATATATAGTATATCAGATACACTGGAGTGAGTTACAGACTGGAATCTAATCGAGGGGTTCGGGGTGTTTTATATGTAGAATAACAGATACCCGTGAGTGAGTTACACACTGGAATCTAATCGAGGGGTTCATGGTGGTTTATATATAGAATAACAGATACCCGGGAGTGAGTTACAGACTGGAATTTAATCGAGGGGTTCGGGGTGGTTTATATATAGAATAACAGATACCCGGGAGAGAGTAACAGACTGGAATCTAATTGAGGGGTTCAGGGGGATTTATATATAGAATAACAGATACCCGGGAGTGAGTTACAGACTGTAATCTAATCGAGGGGTTCGGGGTGGTTTATATATAGAATAACAGATACCCGCGAGTGAGTTACAGATTGGAATCTAATCGAGGGGTTCGGGGTGGTTTATATATAGAATAACAGATACCCGGGAGTGAGTCACAGACTGGAATCTAATTGAGGGTTTCAGGGGGATTTATATATAGAATAAGAGCTACCCTGGATTGAGTTACAGACTGGAATCTAATCGAGGTGCTCGGGATAGTTTATATATTAAATAACAGATACCCGGCAGTGAGTTACAGACTGGAATCTAATCGATGGGTTCGGGGTGGTTTATATATAGAATAACAGATACCCGGGAGTGAGTTACAGACTGGAATCAAATCGAAGCGCTTGGGGTGGTTTATATATTGAGTAACAGATACATGGGAGTAATTTATAGACTGGAATATAATCGGTTATTTGGGTAGTTTTATGTATAGAATAACAGATACCTGAGAGTGAGATCGAGACTGGAGACTAATCGAGGAGTTCGGGGTGGTTTGTATATAGAATAACAGATACCCTGGAGTGAGTTACAGACTGGAATTTAATCGAGGGGTTTGGGGTGGTTTATATATAGAATAAGAGATACCCGGGAGTGAGTTACAGACTAGAATCAAATCGAGGGGTTCGGTGTGGTTTATATATAGAATAACAGACACCCGGGAATGAGTTACAGACTGGAATCTAATCGAGGGGTTCGGTGTGGTTTATATATAGAATAACAGATACCCGGGAGTGAGTTACAGTCTGGAATGTAATCGAGGGGTTCGGGGTGGTTTATATATAGAAGAACAGATACCCGGGGGTGAGTTAAAGACTGGAATATAATCGAGGTGTTCGAGGTTGTTTATATATAGAATAAAAGACACCCGGGAGTGAGTTACAGGCAGTAATCTAATTGAGGGGTTCGGGGTGGTTTATATACAGTATAACAGATGCCCGGGAGTGAGTTACAGACTGGAATCTAATCGAGGGGTTCGGGGTGGTTTATATATAGTATAACAGATACACTGGAGTGAGTTACAGACTGGAATATAATCGAGGGGTTCATGGTGGTTTATATATAGAATAACAGATACCCGGGAGTGAGTTACAGACTGGAATTTAATCGAGGGGTTCGGGGTGGTTTATATATAGAATAACAGATACCCGGGAGAGAGTAACAGACTGGAATCTAATTGAGGGGTTCAGGGGGATTTATATATAGAATAACAGATACCCGGGAGTGAGTTACAGACTGGAATCTAATCGAGGGGTTCGGGGTGGTTTATATATAGAATAACAGATACCCGGGAGTGAGTCACAGACTGGAACCTAATTGAGGGTTTAAGGGGGATTTATATATAGAATAACAGCTACCCTGGATTGAGTTACAGACTGGAATCTAATCGAGGTGCTCGGGATAGTTTATATATTAAATAACAGATACCCGGGAGTGAGTTACAGACTGGAATCTAATCGATGGGTTCGGGGTGGTTTATATATAGAATAAAAGACACCCGGGAGTGAGTTACAGGCAGGAATCTAATTGAGGGGTTCGGGGTGGTTTATATACAGTATAATAGATGCCCGGGAGTGAGTTACAGACTGGAATCTAATCGAGGGTTTCGGGGTGTTTTATATATAGAATAACAGACACCCGGGAGTGAGTTACAGACTGGAATCTAATCGAGGGGTTCATGGTGGTTTATATATAGAATAACAGAATCCCGGGAGTGAGTTACAGACTGGAATCTTATTGAGGGGGTCGGTGTGGTTTATATATAGAATAACAGATACCCGGAAGAGAGTTACAGACTGGAATCTGATCGAGGGGTTCGGGTGGTCAATATATTGAGTAACAGATACATGGGAGTAATTTATAGACTGGAATTTAATCGGTTATTTGGGTAGTTTTATGTATAGAATAACAGATACCTGAGAGTGAGATTGAGACTGGAATCTAATCGAGGGGTTCGGGGTGGTTTGTATATAGAATAACAGATACCCTGGAGTGAGTTACAGACTGGAATTTAATCGAGGGGTTTGGGGTGGTTTATATATAGAATAACAGATACCCGGGAGTGAGTTACAGACTAGAATCAAATCGAGGGGTTCGGGGGGGTTTATATATAGAATAACAGATACCCGGGAGTGAGTTACAGACTGGAATCTAATTGAGGGGTTCGGTGTGGTTTATATATAGAATAACAGATACCGGGGAGAGAGTTACAGACTGGAATCTGATCGAGGGGTTTGGGTGGTTTATATATAGAATAACAGATAACCGGGGGTGAGGTACAGACTGGAATCTAATCGAGGGGTTCGGGGTGGTTTATTTATAGAATAACAGAGAACGGGGATTGAGTTATAGACTGGAATCTAATCGAGGGTTTCGGGGTGTTTTATATATAGAATAACAGACACCCGGGACTGAGTTACACACTGGAATCTAATTGAGGAGTTCATGGTGGTTTATATATAGAATAACAGATACCCGGGAGTGAGTTACAGACTGGAATCTAATTGAGGGGTTCGGTGTGGTTTATATCTAGAATAACAGATACTTGGGAGTGAGTTACAGACTGGAATCTGATCGAGGGGTTCGGGTGGTCAATATATTGAGTAACAGATACAGGGGAGTAATTTATAGACTGGAATATAATCGGTTATTTGGGTAGATTTATGTATAGAATAACAGATACCTGTGAGTGAGATCGAGACTGGAATCTAATCGAGGGGTTCGGGGTGGTTTGTATGTAGAATAACAGATACCCTGGAGTGAGTTACAGACTGGAATCTAATCGAGGTGTTCAGGGTGGTTTATATACAGAATAACAGATACCCGGGAGTGAGTTACAGACTAGAATCAAATCGAGGGGTTCGGTGTGGTTTTTATATAGAATAACAGATACCCGGGAGTGAGTTACAGACTGGAATCTAATTGAGGGGTTCGGTGTGGTTTTTATATAGAATAACAGATACCGGGGAGAGAGTTACAGACTGGAATCTGATCGAGGGGTTTGGGTGGTTTATATATAGAATAACAGATACCCGGGAGTGAGTTAAAGACTGGAATGTAATCGAGGGGTTCGGGGGGGTTTATATATAGAATAACAGATACCCGGGGGTGAGTTAAAGACTGGAATGTAATCGAGGGGTTCGGGGGGGTTTATATATAGAATAACAGATACTCGGGTGTGAGTTATATACTGGAATATAATCGAGGTGTTCGGGGTTGTTTAAATATAGAATAAAAGACACCCGGGAGTGAGTTACAGGCAGTAATCTAATTGAGGGGTTCGGGGTGGTTTATATACAGTATAATAGATGCCCGGGAGTGAGTAACAGACTGGAATCTAATCGAGGGGTTCGGGGTGGTTTATATATAGAATAACAGATACACTGGAGTGAGTTACACACTGGAATCTAATCGAGGGGTTCGGGGTGTTTTATATGTAGAATAACAGATACCCGGGAGTGAGTTACACACTGGAATCTAATCGAGGGGTTCATGGTGGTTTATATATAGAATAACAGATACCCGGGAGTGAGTTACAGACTGGAATTTAATCGAGGGGTTCGGGGTGGTTTATATGTAGAATAACAGATACCCGGGACTGAGTCACAGACTGGAATCTAATTGAGGGTTTCAGGGAGATTTATATATAGAATAACAGCTACCCTGGATTGAGTTACAGACAAGAATCTAATCGAGGTGCTCGGGATAGTTTATATATTAAATAACAGATACCCGGCAGTGAGTTACAGAGTGGAATCTAATCGATGGGTTCGGGGTGGTTTATATATAGAATAACAGATACCCGGGAGTGAGTTACAGACTGGAATCAAATCGAAGCGCTTGGGGTGGTTTATATATAGAATAAAAGACACCCGGGAGTGAGTTACAGGCAGGAATCTAATTGAGGGGTTCGGGGTGGTTTATATACAGTATAATAGATGCCCGGGAGTGAGTTACAGACTGGAATCTAATCGAGGGTTTCGGGGTGTATTATATATAGAATAACAGACACCCGGGAGTGAGTTACACACTGGAATCTAATCGAGGGGTTCATGGTGGTTTATATATAGAATAACAGATACCCGGGAGTGAGGTACAGACTGGAATCTAATCGAGGGGTTCGGTGTGGTTTATATATAGAATAACAGAATCCCGGGAGTGAGTTACAGACTGGAATCTTATTGAGGGGTTCGGTGTGGTTTATATATAGAATAACAGATACCCGGGAGTGAGTTACAGACTGGAATCTAATTGAGGGGTTCGGTGTGGTTTATATATAGAATAACAGATACCGGGGAGAGAGTTACAGACTGGAATCTAATCGAGGGGTTCAGGGTGGTTTATATATAGAATAACAGAAACCCGGGAATGAGTTACAGACTGGAATGTAATCGAGGGGTTCGGGGGGGTTTATATATAGAATAACAGATACCCGGGAGTGAGTTACAGACTGGAATCTAATCGAGGGGTTCGGGGAGGTTTATATATAGTATAACAGATACACTGGAGTGAGTTACAGACTGGAATCTAATCGAGGGGTTCGGGGAGGTTTATATATAGAATAACAGATACCCGGGAGTGAGTTACAGACTGGAATCTAATCGAGGGGTTCGGGGTGGTTTATATATAGAATAACAGATACCCGGGAGAGAGTAACAGACTGGAATCTAATTGAGGGGTTCAGGGGGATTTATATATAGAATAACAGATACCCGGGAGTGAGTTACAGACTGGAATCTAATCGAGGGGTTCGGGGTGGTTTATATATAGAATAACAGATACCCGGGAGTGAGTCACAGACTGGAATCTAATTGAGGGTTTCAGGGGGATTTATATATAGAATAACAGCTACCCTGGATTGAGTTACAGACTGGAATCTAATCGAGGTGCTCGGGATAGTTTATATATTAACTAACAGATACCCGGCAGTGAGTTACAGACTGGAATCTAATCGATGGGTTCGGGGTGGTTTATATATAGAATAACAGATACCTGAGAGTGAGATTGAGACTGGAATCTAATCGAGGGGTTCGGGGTGGTTTGTATATAGAGTAACAGATACCCTGGAGTGAGTTACAGACTGGAATTTAATCGAGAGGTTTGGGGTGGTTTATATATAGAATAACAGATACCCGGGAGTGAGTTACAGACTAGAATCTAATCGAGGGGTTCGGTGTGGTTTATATATAGAATAACAGATACCCGGGAGTGAGTTACATACTGGAATATAATCGAGGTGTTCGGGGTTGTTTATATATAGAATAAAAGACACCCGGGAGTGAGTTACAGGCAGTAATCTAATTGAGGGGTTCGGGGTGGTTTATATACAGTATAATAGATGCCCGGGAGTGAGTTACAGACTGGAATCTAATCGAGGGGTTCGGGGTGGTTTATATATAGTATATCAGATACACTGGAGTGAGTTACAGACTGGAATCTAATCGAGGGGTTCGGGGTGTTTTATATGTAGAATAACAGATACCCGTGAGTGAGTTACACACTGGAATCTAATCGAGGGGTTCATGGTGGTTTATATATAGAATAACAGATACCCGGGAGTGAGTTACAGACTGGAATTTAATCGAGGGGTTCGGGGTGGTTTATATATAGAATAACAGATACCCGGGAGAGAGTAACAGACTGGAATCTAATTGAGGGGTTCAGGGGGATTTATATATAGAATAACAGATACCCGGGAGTGAGTTACAGACTGTAATCTAATCGAGGGGTTCGGGGTGGTTTATATATAGAATAACAGATACCCGCGAGTGAGTTACAGATTGGAATCTAATCGAGGGGTTCGGGGTGGTTTATATATAGAATAACAGATACCCGGGAGTGAGTCACAGACTGGAATCTAATTGAGGGTTTCAGGGGGATTTATATATAGAATAAGAGCTACCCTGGATTGAGTTACAGACTGGAATCTAATCGAGGTGCTCGGGATAGTTTATATATTAAATAACAGATACCCGGCAGTGAGTTACAGACTGGAATCTAATCGATGGGTTCGGGGTGGTTTATATATAGAATAACAGATACCCGGGAGTGAGTTACAGACTGGAATCAAATCGAAGCGCTTGGGGTGGTTTATATATTGAGTAACAGATACATGGGAGTAATTTATAGACTGGAATATAATCGGTTATTTGGGTAGTTTTATGTATAGAATAACAGATACCTGAGAGTGAGATCGAGACTGGAGACTAATCGAGGAGTTCGGGGTGGTTTGTATATAGAATAACAGATACCCTGGAGTGAGTTACAGACTGGAATTTAATCGAGGGGTTTGGGGTGGTTTATATATAGAATAACAGATACCCGGGGGTGAGTTAAAGACTGGAATGTAATCGAGGGGTTCAGGGGGGATATTATATAGAATAACAGACACTCGGGTGTGAGTTATATACTGGAATATAATCGAGGTGTTCGGGGTTGTTTATATATAGAATAAAAGACACCCGGGAGTGAGTTACAGGCAGTAATCTAATTGAAGGGAGCGGGGTGGTTTATATACAGTATAATAGATGCCCGGGAGTGAGTTACAGACTGGAATCTAATCGAGGGGTTCGGGGAGGTTTATATATAGTATAACAGATACACTGGAGTGAGTTACAGACTGGAATCTAATCGAGGGGTTCATGGTGGTTTATATATAGAATAACAGATACCCGGGAGTGAGTTACAGACTGGAATTTAATCGAGGGGTTCGGGGTGGTTTATATATAGAATAACAGATACCCGGGAGAGAGTAACAGACTGGAATCTAATTGAGGGGTTCAGGGGGATTTATATATAGAATAACAGATACCCGGGAGTGAGTTACAGACTGGAATCTAATCGAGGGGTTCGGGGTGGTTTATATATAGAATAACAGATACCCGGGAGTGAGTCACAGACTGGAATCTAATTGAGGGTTTCAGGGGGATTTATATATAGAATAACAGCTACCCTGGATTGAGTTACAGACTGGAATCTAATCGAGGTGCTCGGGATAGTTTATATATTAAATAACAGATACCCGGCAGTGAGTTACAGACTGGAATCTAATCGATGGGTTCGAGGTGGTTTATATATAGAATAACAGATACCTGAGAGTGAGATTGAGACTGGAATATAATCGAGGGGTTCGGGGTGGTTTGTATATAGAGTAACAGATACCCTGGAGTGAGTTACAGACTGGAATTTAATCGAGAGGTTTGGGGTGGTTTATATATAGAATAACAGATACCCGGGAGTGAGTTACAGACTAGAATCTAATCGAGGGGTTCGGTGTGGTTTATATATAGAATAACAGATACCCGGGAGTGAGTTACATACTGGAATATAATCGAGGTGTTCGGGGTTGTTTATATATAGAATAAAAGACACCCGGGAGTGAGTTACAGGCAGTAATCTAATTGAGGGGTTCGGGGTGGTTTATATACAGTATAATAGATGCCCGGGAGTGAGTTACAGACTGGAATCTAATCGAGGGGTTCGGGGTGGTTTATATATAGTATATCAGATACACTGGAGTGAGTTACAGACTGGAATCTAATCGAGGGGTTCGGGGTGTTTTATATGTAGAATAACAGATACCCGTGAGTGAGTTACACACTGGAATCTAATCGAGGGGTTCATGGTGGTTTATATATAGAATAACAGATACCCGGGAGTGAGTTACAGACTGGAATTTAATCGAGGGGTTCGGGGTGGTTTATATATAGAATAACAGATACCCGGGAGAGAGTAACAGACTGGAATCTAATTGAGGGGTTCAGGGGGATTTATATATAGAATAACAGATACCCGGGAGTGAGTTACAGACTGTAATCTAATCGAGGGGTTCGGGGTGGTTTATATATAGAATAACAGATACCCGCGAGTGAGTTACAGATTGGAATCTAATCGAGGGGTTCGGGGTGGTTTATATATAGAATAACAGATACCCGGGAGTGAGTCACAGACTGGAATCTAATTGAGGGTTTCAGGGGGATTTATATATAGAATAAGAGCTACCCTGGATTGAGTTACAGACTGGAATCTAATCGAGGTGCTCGGGATAGTTTATATATTAAATAACAGATACCCGGCAGTGAGTTACAGACTGGAATCTAATCGATGGGTTCGGGGTGGTTTATATATAGAATAACAGATACCCGGGAGTGAGTTACAGACTGGAATCAAATCGAAGCGCTTGGGGTGGTTTATATATTGAGTAACAGATACATGGGAGTAATTTATAGACTGGAATATAATCGGTTATTTGGGTAGTTTTATGTATAGAATAACAGATACCTGAGAGTGAGATCGAGACTGGAGACTAATCGAGGAGTTCGGGGTGGTTTGTATATAGAATAACAGATACCCTGGAGTGAGTTACAGACTGGAATTTAATCGAGGGGTTTGGGGTGGTTTATATATAGAATAAGAGATACCCGGGAGTGAGTTACAGACTAGAATCAAATCGAGGGGTTCGGTGTGGTTTATATATAGAATAACAGACACCCGGGAATGAGTTACAGACTGGAATCTAATCGAGGGGTTCGGTGTGGTTTATATATAGAATAACAGATACCCGGGAGTGAGTTACAGTCTGGAATGTAATCGAGGGGTTCGGGGTGGTTTATATATAGAAGAACAGATACCCGGGGGTGAGTTAAAGACTGGAATATAATCGAGGTGTTCGAGGTTGTTTATATATAGAATAAAAGACACCCGGGAGTGAGTTACAGGCAGTAATCTAATTGAGGGGTTCGGGGTGGTTTATATACAGTATAACAGATGCCCGGGAGTGAGTTACAGACTGGAATCTAATCGAGGGGTTCGGGGTGGTTTATATATAGTATAACAGATACACTGGAGTGAGTTACAGACTGGAATATAATCGAGGGGTTCATGGTGGTTTATATATAGAATAACAGATACCCGGGAGTGAGTTACAGACTGGAATTTAATCGAGGGGTTCGGGGTGGTTTATATATAGAATAACAGATACCCGGGAGAGAGTAACAGACTGGAATCTAATTGAGGGGTTCAGGGGGATTTATATATAGAATAACAGATACCCGGGAGTGAGTTACAGACTGGAATCTAATCGAGGGGTTCGGGGTGGTTTATATATAGAATAACAGATACCCGGGAGTGAGTCACAGACTGGAACCTAATTGAGGGTTTAAGGGGGATTTATATATAGAATAACAGCTACCCTGGATTGAGTTACAGACTGGAATCTAATCGAGGTGCTCGGGATAGTTTATATATTAAATAACAGATACCCGGGAGTGAGTTACAGACTGGAATCTAATCGATGGGTTCGGGGTGGTTTATATATAGAATAAAAGACACCCGGGAGTGAGTTACAGGCAGGAATCTAATTGAGGGGTTCGGGGTGGTTTATATACAGTATAATAGATGCCCGGGAGTGAGTTACAGACTGGAATCTAATCGAGGGTTTCGGGGTGTTTTATATATAGAATAACAGACACCCGGGAGTGAGTTACAGACTGGAATCTAATCGAGGGGTTCATGGTGGTTTATATATAGAATAACAGAATCCCGGGAGTGAGTTACAGACTGGAATCTTATTGAGGGGGTCGGTGTGGTTTATATATAGAATAACAGATACCCGGAAGAGAGTTACAGACTGGAATCTGATCGAGGGGTTCGGGTGGTCAATATATTGAGTAACAGATACATGGGAGTAATTTATAGACTGGAATTTAATCGGTTATTTGGGTAGTTTTATGTATAGAATAACAGATACCTGAGAGTGAGATTGAGACTGGAATCTAATCGAGGGGTTCGGGGTGGTTTGTATATAGAATAACAGATACCCTGGAGTGAGTTACAGACTGGAATTTAATCGAGGGGTTTGGGGTGGTTTATATATAGAATAACAGATACCCGGGAGTGAGTTACAGACTAGAATCAAATCGAGGGGTTCGGGGGGGTTTATATATAGAATAACAGATACCCGGGAGTGAGTTACAGACTGGAATCTAATTGAGGGGTTCGGTGTGGTTTATATATAGAATAACAGATACCGGGGAGAGAGTTACAGACTGGAATCTGATCGAGGGGTTTGGGTGGTTTATATATAGAATAACAGATAACCGGGGGTGAGGTACAGACTGGAATCTAATCGAGGGGTTCGGGGTGGTTTATTTATAGAATAACAGAGAACGGGGATTGAGTTATAGACTGGAATCTAATCGAGGGTTTCGGGGTGTTTTATATATAGAATAACAGACACCCGGGACTGAGTTACACACTGGAATCTAATTGAGGAGTTCATGGTGGTTTATATATAGAATAACAGATACCCGGGAGTGAGTTACAGACTGGAATCTAATTGAGGGGTTCGGTGTGGTTTATATCTAGAATAACAGATACTTGGGAGTGAGTTACAGACTGGAATCTGATCGAGGGGTTCGGGTGGTCAATATATTGAGTAACAGATACAGGGGAGTAATTTATAGACTGGAATATAATCGGTTATTTGGGTAGATTTATGTATAGAATAACAGATACCTGTGAGTGAGATCGAGACTGGAATCTAATCGAGGGGTTCGGGGTGGTTTGTATGTAGAATAACAGATACCCTGGAGTGAGTTACAGACTGGAATCTAATCGAGGTGTTCAGGGTGGTTTATATACAGAATAACAGATACCCGGGAGTGAGTTACAGACTAGAATCAAATCGAGGGGTTCGGTGTGGTTTTTATATAGAATAACAGATACCCGGGAGTGAGTTACAGACTGGAATCTAATTGAGGGGTTCGGTGTGGTTTTTATATAGAATAACAGATACCGGGGAGAGAGTTACAGACTGGAATCTGATCGAGGGGTTTGGGTGGTTTATATATAGAATAACAGATACCCGGGAGTGAGTTAAAGACTGGAATGTAATCGAGGGGTTCGGGGGGGTTTATATATAGAATAACAGATACCCGGGGGTGAGTTAAAGACTGGAATGTAATCGAGGGGTTCGGGGGGGTTTATATATAGAATAACAGATACTCGGGTGTGAGTTATATACTGGAATATAATCGAGGTGTTCGGGGTTGTTTAAATATAGAATAAAAGACACCCGGGAGTGAGTTACAGGCAGTAATCTAATTGAGGGGTTCGGGGTGGTTTATATACAGTATAATAGATGCCCGGGAGTGAGTAACAGACTGGAATCTAATCGAGGGGTTCGGGGTGGTTTATATATAGAATAACAGATACACTGGAGTGAGTTACACACTGGAATCTAATCGAGGGGTTCGGGGTGTTTTATATGTAGAATAACAGATACCCGGGAGTGAGTTACACACTGGAATCTAATCGAGGGGTTCATGGTGGTTTATATATAGAATAACAGATACCCGGGAGTGAGTTACAGACTGGAATTTAATCGAGGGGTTCGGGGTGGTTTATATGTAGAATAACAGATACCCGGGACTGAGTCACAGACTGGAATCTAATTGAGGGTTTCAGGGAGATTTATATATAGAATAACAGCTACCCTGGATTGAGTTACAGACAAGAATCTAATCGAGGTGCTCGGGATAGTTTATATATTAAATAACAGATACCCGGCAGTGAGTTACAGAGTGGAATCTAATCGATGGGTTCGGGGTGGTTTATATATAGAATAACAGATACCCGGGAGTGAGTTACAGACTGGAATCAAATCGAAGCGCTTGGGGTGGTTTATATATAGAATAAAAGACACCCGGGAGTGAGTTACAGGCAGGAATCTAATTGAGGGGTTCGGGGTGGTTTATATACAGTATAATAGATGCCCGGGAGTGAGTTACAGACTGGAATCTAATCGAGGGTTTCGGGGTGTATTATATATAGAATAACAGACACCCGGGAGTGAGTTACACACTGGAATCTAATCGAGGGGTTCATGGTGGTTTATATATAGAATAACAGATACCCGGGAGTGAGGTACAGACTGGAATCTAATCGAGGGGTTCGGTGTGGTTTATATATAGAATAACAGAATCCCGGGAGTGAGTTACAGACTGGAATCTTATTGAGGGGTTCGGTGTGGTTTATATATAGAATAACAGATACCCGGGAGTGAGTTACAGACTGGAATCTAATTGAGGGGTTCGGTGTGGTTTATATATAGAATAACAGATACCGGGGAGAGAGTTACAGACTGGAATCTAATCGAGGGGTTCAGGGTGGTTTATATATAGAATAACAGAAACCCGGGAATGAGTTACAGACTGGAATGTAATCGAGGGGTTCGGGGGGGTTTATATATAGAATAACAGATACCCGGGAGTGAGTTACAGACTGGAATCTAATCGAGGGGTTCGGGGAGGTTTATATATAGTATAACAGATACACTGGAGTGAGTTACAGACTGGAATCTAATCGAGGGGTTCGGGGAGGTTTATATATAGAATAACAGATACCCGGGAGTGAGTTACAGACTGGAATCTAATCGAGGGGTTCGGGGTGGTTTATATATAGAATAACAGATACCCGGGAGAGAGTAACAGACTGGAATCTAATTGAGGGGTTCAGGGGGATTTATATATAGAATAACAGATACCCGGGAGTGAGTTACAGACTGGAATCTAATCGAGGGGTTCGGGGTGGTTTATATATAGAATAACAGATACCCGGGAGTGAGTCACAGACTGGAATCTAATTGAGGGTTTCAGGGGGATTTATATATAGAATAACAGCTACCCTGGATTGAGTTACAGACTGGAATCTAATCGAGGTGCTCGGGATAGTTTATATATTAACTAACAGATACCCGGCAGTGAGTTACAGACTGGAATCTAATCGATGGGTTCGGGGTGGTTTATATATAGAATAACAGATACCTGAGAGTGAGATTGAGACTGGAATCTAATCGAGGGGTTCGGGGTGGTTTGTATATAGAATAACAGATACCCTGGAGTCAGTTACAGACTGGAATTTAATCGAGAGGTTTGGGGTGGTTTATATATAGAATAACAGATACCCGGGAGTGAGTTACAGACTAGAATCTAATCGAGGGGTTCGGTGTGGTTTATATATAGAATAACAGATACCCGGGAGTGAGTTACATACTGGAATATAATCGAGGTGTTCGGGGTTGTTTATATATAGAATAAAAGACACCCGGGAGTGAGTTACAGGCAGTAATCTAATTGAGGGGTTCGGGGTGGTTTATATACAGTATAATAGATGCCCGGGAGTGAGTTACAGACTGGAATCTAATCGAGGGGTTCGGGGTGGTTTATATATAGTATTACAGATACACTGGAGTGAGTTACAGACTGGAATCTAATCGAGGGGTTCGGGGTGTTTTATATGTAGAATAACAGATACCCGTGAGTGAGTTACACACTGGAATCTAATCGAGGGGTTCATGGTGGTTTATATATAGAATAACAGATACCCGGGAGTGAGTTACAGACTGGAATTTAATCGAGGGGTTCGGGGTGGTTTATATATAGAATAACAGATACCCGGGAGAGAGTAACAGACTGGAATCTAATTGAGGGGTTCAGGGGGATTTATATATAGAATAACAGATACCCGGGAGTGAGTTACAGACTGGAATCTAATCGAGGGGTTCGGGGTGGTTTATATATAGAATAACAGATACCCGGGAGTGAGTCACAGACTGGAATCTAATTGAGGGTTTCAGGGGGATTTATATATAGAATAAGAGCTACCCTGGATTGAGTTACAGACTGGAATCTAATCGAGGTGCTCGGGATAGTTTATATATTAAATAACAGATACCCGGCAGTGAGTTACAGACTGGAATCTAATCGATGGGTTCGGGGTGGTTTATATATAGAATAACAGATACCCGGGAGTGAGTTACAGACTGGAATCAAATCGAAGCGCTTGGGGTGGTTTATATATTGAGTAACAGATACATGGGAGTAATTTATAGACTGGAATATAATCGGTTATTTGGGTAGTTTTATGTATAGAATAACAGATACCTGAGAGTGAGATCGAGACTGGAGACTAATCGAGGAGTTCGGGGTGGTTTGTATATAGAATAACAGATACCCGGGAGTGAGTTACAGACTGGAATCTAATCGAGGGGTTCGGGGTGGTTTATATATAGAAGAACAGATACCCGGGGGTGAGTTAAAGACTGGAATATAATCGAGGTGTTCGGGGTTGTTTATATATAGAATAACAGATACCCGGGAGTGAGTTACAGGCAGTAATCTAATTGAGGGGTTCGGGGTGGTTTATATACAGTATAACAGATGCCCGGGAGTGAGTTACAGACTGGAATCTAATCGAGGGGTTCGGGGTGGTTTATATATAGTATAACAGATACACTGGAGTGAGTTACAGACTGGAATCTAATCGAGGGGTTCGGGGTGTTTTATTTGTAGAATAACAGGTACCCGGGAGTGAGTTACACACTGGAATCTAATCGAGGGGTTCATGGTGGTTTATATATAGAATAACAGATACCCGGGAGTGAGTTACAGACTGGAATTTAATCGAGGGGTTCGGGGTGGTTTATATATAGAATAACAGATACCCGGGAGAGAGTAACAGACTGGAATCTAATTGCGGGGTTCAGGGGGATTTATATATAGAATAACAGATACCCGGGAGTGAGTTACAGACTGGAATCTAATCGAGGGGTTCGGGGTGGTTTATATATAGAATAACAGATACCCGGGAGTGAGTCACAGACTGGAATCTAATTGAGGGTTTAAGGGGGATTTATATATAGAATAACAGCTACCCTGGATTGATTACAGACTGGAATCTAATCGAGGTGCTCGGGATAGTTTATATATTAAATAACAGATACCCGGGAGTGAGTTACAGACTGGAATCTAATCGATGGGTTCGGGGTGGTTTATATATAGAATAAAAGACACCCGGGAGTGAGTTACAGGCAGGAATCTAATTGAGGGGTTCGGGGTGGTTTATATACAGTATAATAGATGCCCGGGAGTGAGTTACAGACTGGAATCTAATCGAGGGTTTCGGGGTGTTTTATATATAGAATAACAGACACCCGGGAGTGAGTTACAGACTGGAATCTAATCGAGGGGTTCGGCGTGGTTTATATATAGAATAACAGAATCCCGGGAGTGAGTTACAGACTGGAATCTTATTGAGGGGGTCGGTGTGGTTTATATATAGAATAACAGATACCCGGAAGAGAGTTACAGACTGGAATCTGATCGAGGGTTTCGGGTGGTCAATATATTGAGTAACAGATACATGGGAGTAATTTATAGACTGGAATTTAATCGGTTATTTGGGTAGTTTTATGTATAGAATAACAGATACCTGAGAGTGAGTTTGAGACTGGAATCTAATCGAGGGGTTCGGGGTGGTTTGTATATAGAATAACAGATACCCTGGAGTGAGTTACAGACTGGAATTTAATCGAGGGGTTTGGGGTGGTTTATATATAGAATAACAGATACCCGGGAGTGAGTTACAGACTGGAATCTAATCGAGGGGTTCAGGGTGGTTTATATATAGAATAACAGATACCCGGGAGTGAGTTACAGACTGGAATCTAATCGAGGGGTTTGGGGTGGTTTATATATAGAATAACAGATACCCGGGAGTGAGTTACAGACTAGAATCAAATCGAGGGGTTCGGTGTGGTTTATATATAGAATAACAGATACCCGGGAGTGAGTTACAGACTGGAATCTAATCGAGGGGTTCGGGGTGGTTTATATATAGAATAACAGATACCCGGGAGTGAGTTACAGACTGGAATCTAATCGAGGGGTTCGGGGTGGTTTATTTATAGAATAACAGAGAACGTGGATTGAGTTATAGACTGGAATCTAATCGAGGTTTTCGGGGTGTTTTATATATAGAATAACAGACACCCGGGACTGAGTTACACACTGGAATCTAATCGAGGGGTTCAGGGGGTTTATATATAGAATAACAGATACCCGGGAGTGAGGTACAGACTGGAATCTTATCGAGGGGGTCGGTGTGGTTTATATATAGAATAACAGATACCCGGGAGTGAGTTACAGACTGGAATCTAATTGAGGGGTTCGGTGTGGTTTATATCTAGAATAACAGATACTTGGGAGTGAGTTACAGACTGGAATCTGATCGAGGGGTTCGGGTGGTCAATATATTGAGTAACAGATACAGGGGAGTAATTTATAGACTGGAATATAATCGGTTATTTGGGTAGATTTATGTATAGAATAACAGATACCTGTGAGTGAGATCGAGACTGGAATCTAATCGAGGGGTTCGGGGTGGTTTGTATATAGAATAACAGATACCCTGGAGTGAGTTACAGACTGGAATCTAATCGAGGTGTTCAGGGTGGTTTATATACAGAATAACAGATACCCGGGAGTGAGTTACAGACTAGAATCAAATCGAGGGGTTCGGTGTGGTTTATATATAGAATAACAGATACCCGGGAGTGAGTTACAGACTGGAATCTAATTGAGGGGCTCGGTGTGGTTTTTATATAGAATAACAGATACCGGGGAGAGAGTTACAGACTGGAATCTGATCGAGGGGTTTGGGTGGTTTATATATAGAATAACAGATACCCGGGAGTGAGTTAAAGACTGGAATGTAATCGAGGGGTTCGGGGGGGTTTATATATAGAATAACAGATACCCGGGGGTGAGTTAAAGACTGGAATGTAATCGAGGGGTTCGGGGGGGTTTATATATAGAATAACAGATACTCGGATGTGAGTTATATACTGGAATATAATCGAGGTGTTCGGGGTTGTTTATATATAGAATAAAAGACACCCGGGAGTGAGTTACAGGCAGTAATCTAATTGAGGGGTTCGGGGTGGTTTATATCTAGAATAACAGATACTTGGGAGTGAGTTACAGACTGGAATCTGATCGAGGGGTTCGGGTGGTCAATATATTGAGTAACAGATACAGGGGAGTAATTTATAGACTGGAATATAATCGGTTATTTGGGTAGATTTATGTATAGATTAACAGATACCTGTGAGTGAGATCGAGACTGGAATCTAATCGAGGGGTTCGGGGTGGTTTGTATGTAGAATAACAGATACCCTGGAGTGAGTTACAGACTGGAATCTAATCGAGGGGTTCGGGGTGGTTTATTTATAGAATAACAGAGAACGGGGATTGAGTTATAGACTGGAATCTAATCGAGGGTTTCGGGGTGTTTTATATATAGAATAACAGACACCCGGGACTGAGTTACACACTGGAATCTAATCGAGGGGTTCATGGTGGTTTATATATAGAATAACAGATACCCGGGAGTGAGGTACAGACTGGAATCTTATCGAGGGGGTCGGTGTGGTTTATATATAGAATAACAGATACCCGGGAGTGAGTTACAGACTGGAATCTAATTGAGGGGTTCGGTGTGGTTTATATCTAGAATAACAGATACTTGGGAGTGAGTTACAGACTGGAATCTGATCGAGGGGTTCGGGTGGTCAATATATTGAGTAACAGATACAGGGGAGTAATTTATAGACTGGAATATAATCGGTTATTTGGGTAGATTTATGTATAGAATAACAGATACCTGTGAGTGAGATCGAGACTGGAATCTAATCGAGGGGTTCGGGGTGGTTGTATGTAGAATAACAGATACCCTGGAGTGAGTTACAGACTGGAATCTAATCGAGGTGTTCAGGGTGGTTTATATACAGAATAACAGATACCCGGGAGTGAGTTACAGACTAGAATCAAATCGAGGGGTTCGGTGTGGTTTATATATAGAATAACAGATACCCGGGAGTGAGTTACAGACTGGAATCTAATTGAGGGTTTCGGTGTGGTTTTTATATAGAATAACAGATACCGGGGAGAGAGTTACAGACTGGAATCTGATCGAGGGGTTTGGGTGGTTTATATATAGAATAACAGATACCCGGGAGTGAGTTAAAGACTGGAATGTAATCGAGGGGTTCGGGGGGGTTTATATATAGAATAACAGATACCCGGGGGTGAGTTAAAGACTGGAATGTAATCGAGGGGTTCGGGGGGGTTTATATATAGAATAACAGATACTCGGGTGTGAGTTATATACTGGAATATAATCGAGGTGTTCGGGGTTGTTTATATATAGAATAAAAGACACCTGGGAGTGAGTTACAGGCAGTAATCTAATTGAGGGGTTCGGGGTGGTTTATATCTAGAATAACAGATACTTGGGAGTGAGTTACAGACTGGAATCTGATCGAGGGGTTCGGGTGGTCAATATATTGAGTAACAGATACAGGGGAGTAATTTATAGACTGGAATATAATCGGTTATTTGGGTAGATTTATGTATAGAATAACAGATACCTGTGAGTGAGATCGAGACTGGAATCTAATCGAGGGGTTCGGGGTGGTTTGTATGTAGAATAACAGATACCCTGGAGTGAGTTACAGACTGGAATCTAATCGAGGCGTTCAGGGTGGTTTATATACAGAATAACAGATACCCGGGAGTGAGTTACAGACTAGAATCAAATCGAGGGGTTCGGTGTGGTTTATATATAGAATAACAGATACCCGGGAGTGAGTTACAGACTGGAATCTAATTGAGGGTTTCGGTGTGGTTTTTATATAGAATAACAGATACCGGGGAGAGAGTTACAGACTGGAATCTGATCGAGGGGTTTGGGTGGTTTATATATAGAATAACAGATACCCGGGAGTGAGTTAAAGACTGGAATGTAATCGAGGGGTTCGGGGGGGTTTATATATAGAATAACAGATACCCGGGGGTGAGTTAAAGACTGGAATGTAATCGAGGGGTTCGGGGGGGTTTATATATAGAATAACAGATACTCGGGTGTGAGTTATATACTGGAATATAATCGAGGTGTTCGGGGTTGTTTATATATAGAATAAAAGACACCCGGGAGTGAGTTACAGGCAGTAATCTAATTGAGGGGTTCGGGGTGGTTTATATACAGTATAATAGATGCCCGGGAGTGAGTAACAGACTGGAATCTAATCGAGGGGTTCGGGGAGGTTTATATATAGAATAACAGATACACTGGAGTGAGTTACAGACTGGAATCTAATCGAGGGGTTCGGGGTGTTTTATATGTAGAATAACAGATACCCGGGAGTGAGTTACACACTGGAATCTAATCGAGGGGTTCATGGTGGTTTATATATAGAATAACAGATACCCGGGAGTGAGTTACAGACTGGAATTTAATCGAGGGGTTCGGGGTGGTTTATATATAGAATAACAGATACCCGGGAGTGAGTCACAGACTGGAATCTAATCGAGGGGTTCGGGGTGGTTTATATATAGAATAACAGATACCCGGGGGTGAGTTACAGACTGGAATCTAATTGAGGGTTTCAGGGAGATTTATATATAGAATAACAGCTACTCTGGATTGAGTTACAGACTAGAATCTAATCGAGGTGCTCGGGATAGTTTATATATTAAATAACAGATACCCGGCAGTGAGTTACAGAGTGGAATCTAATCGATGGGTTCGGGTGGTTTATATATAGAATAACAGATACCCGGGAGTGAGTTACAGACTGGAATCAAATCGAAGCGTTGGGGTGGTTTATATATAGAATAAAAGACACCCGGGAGTGAGTTACAGGCAGGAATCTAATTGAGGGGTTCTTGGTGGTTTATATACAGTATAATAGATGCCCGGGAGTGAGTTACAGACTGGAATCTAATCGAGGGTTTCGGGGTGTATTATATATAGAATAACAGACACCCGGGAGTGAGTTACACACTGGAATCTAATCGAGGGGTTCATGGTGGTTTATATATAGAATAACAGATACCCGGGAGTGAGGTACAGACTGGAATCTAATCGAGGGGTTCGGTGTGGTTTATATATAGAATAACAGATACCCGGGAGTGAGTTACAGAATGGAATCTAATTGAGGGGTTCGGTGTGGTTTATATATAGAATAACAGATACCGGGGAGAGAGTTACAGACTGGAATCTGATCGAGGGGTTTGGGTGGTTTATATATAGAATAACAGAAACCCGGGAGTGAGTTACAGACCGGAATCTAATCGAGGGGTTCAGGGGGTTTATATATAGAATAACAGATACCAGGGAGTGAGTTACAGACTGGAATCTAATCGAGGGGTTCGGGGTGGTTTATTTATAGAATAACAGATACTTGGGAGTGAGTTACAGACTGGAATCTGATCGAGGGGTTCGGGTGGTCAATATATTGAGTAACAGATACAGGGGAGTAATTTATAGACTGGAATATAATCGGTTATTTGGGTAGATTTATGTATAGAATAACAGATACCTGTGAGTGAGATCGAGACTGGAATCTAATCGAGGGGTTCGGGGTGGTTTGTATGTAGAATAACAGATACCCTGGAGTGAGTTACAGACTGGAATCTAATCGAGGGGTTCGGGGTGGTTTATTTATAGAATAACAGAGAACGGGGATTGAGTTATAGACTGGAATCTAATCGAGGGTTTCGGAGTGTTTTATATATAGAATAACAGACACCCGGGACTGAGTTACACACTGGAATCTAATCGAGGGGTTCATGGTGGTTTATATATAGAATAACAGATACCCGGGAGTGAGGTACAGACTGGAATCTTATCGAGGGGGTCGGTGTGGTTTATATATAGAATAACAGATACCCGGGAGTGAGTTACAGACTGGAATCTAATTGAGGGGTTCGGTGTGGTTTATATCTAGAATAACAGATACTTGGGAGTGAGTTACAGACTGGAATCTGATCGAGGGGTTCGGGTGGTCAATATATTGAGTAACAGATACAGGGGAGTAATTTATAGACTGGAATATAATCGGTTATTTGGGTAGATTTATGTATAGAATAACAGATACCTGTGAGTGAGATCGAGACTGGAATCTAATCGAGGGGTTCGGGGTGGTTTGTATGTAGAATAACAGATACCCTGGAGTGAGTTACAGACTGGAATCTAATCGAGGTGTTCAGGGTGGTTTATATACAGAATAACAGATACCCGGGAGTGAGTTACAGACTAGAATCAAATCGAGGGGTTCGGTGTGGTTTATATATAGAATAACAGATACCCGGGAGTGAGTTACAGACTGGAATCTAATTGAGGGTTTCGGTGTGGTTTTTATATAGAATAACAGATACCGGGGAGAGAGTTACAGACTGGAATCTGATCGAGGGGTTTGGGTGGTTTATATATAGAATAACAGATACCCGGGAGTGAGTTAAAGACTGGAATGTAATCGAGGGGTTCGGGGGGGTTTATATATAGAATAACAGATACCCGGGGGTGAGTTAAAGACTGGAATGTAATCGAGGGGTTCGGGGGGGTTTATATATAGAATAACAGATACTCGGGTGTGAGTTATATACTGGAATATAATCGAGGTGTTCGGGGTTGTTTATATATAGAATAAAAGACACCCGGGAGTGAGTTACAGGCAGTAATCTAATTGAGGGGTTCGGGGTGGTTTATATCTAGAATAACAGATACTTGGGAGTGAGTTACAGACTGGAATCTGATCGAGGGGTTCGGGTGGTCAATATATTGAGTAACAGATACAGGGGAGTAATTTATAGACTGGAATATAATCGGTTATTTGGGTAGATTTATGTATAGAATAACAGATACCTGTGAGTGAGATCGAGACTGGAATCTAATCGAGGGGTTCGGGGTGGTTTGTATGTAAAATAACAGATACCCTGGAGTGAGTTACAGACTGGAATCTAATCGAGGCGTTCAGGGTGGTTTATATACAGAATAACAGATACCCGGGAGTGAGTTACAGACTAGAATCAAATCGAGGGGTTCGGTGTGGTTTATATATAGAATAACAGATACCCGGGAGTGAGTTACAGACTGGAATCTAATTGAGGGTTTCGGTGTGGTTTTTATATAGAATAACAGATACCGGGGAGAGAGTTACAGACTGGAATCTGATCGAGGGGTTTGGGTGGTTTATATATAGAATAACAGATACCCGGGAGTGAGTTAAAGACTGGAATGTAATCGAGGGGTTCGGGGGGGTTTATATATAGAATAACAGATACCCGGGGGTGAGTTAAAGACTGGAATGTAATCGAGGGGTTCGGGGGGGTTTATATATAGAATAACAGATACTCGGGTGTGAGTTATATACTGGAATATAATCGAGGTGTTCGGGGTTGTTTATATATAGAATAAAAGACACCCGGGAGTGAGTTACAGGCAGTAATCTAATTGAGGGGTTCGGGGTGGTTTATATACAGTATAATAGATGCCCGGGAGTGAGTAACAGACTGGAATCTAATCGAGGGGTTCGGGGTGGTTTATATATAGAATAACAGATACACTGGAGTGAGTTACAGACTGGAATCTAATCGAGGGGTTCGGGGTGTTTTATATGTAGAATAACAGATACCCGGGAGTGAGTTACACACTGGAATCTAATCGAGGGGTTCATGGTGGTTTATATATAGAATAACAGATACCCGGGAGTGAGTTACAGACTGGAATTTAATCGAGGGGTTCGGGGTGGTTTATATATAGAATAACAGATACCCGGGAGTGAGTCACAGACTGGAATCTAATTGAGGGTTTCAGGGAGATTTATATATAGAATAACAGCTACCCTGGATTGAGTTACAGACTAGAATTTAATCGAGGTGCTCGGGATAGTTTATATATTAAATAACAGATACCCGGCAGTGAGTTACAGAGTGGAATCTAATCGATGGGTTCGGGTGGTTTATATATAGAATAACAGATACCCGGGAGTGAGTTACAGACTGGAATCAAATCGAAGCGCTTGGGGTGGTTTATATATAGAATAAAAGACACCCGGGAGTGAGTTACAGGCAGGAATCTAATTGAGGGGTTCTTGGTGGTTTATATACAGTATAATAGATGCCCGGGAGTGAGTTACAGACTGGAATCTAATCGAGGGTTTCGGGGTGTATTATATATAGAATAACAGACACCCGGGAGTGAGTTACACACTGGAATCTAATCGAGGGGTTCATGGTGGTTTATATATAGAATAACAGATACCCGGGAGTGAGGTACAGACTGGAATCTAATCGAGGGGTTCGGTGTGGTTTATATATAGAATAACAGATACCGGGGAGAGAGTTACAGACTGGAATCTGATCGAGGGGTTCGGGGTGGTTTATATATAGAATAACAGATACCGGGGAGAGAGTTACAGACTGGAATCTGATCGAGGGGTTCGGGGTGGTTTATATATAGAATAACAGACACCCGGGAGTGAGTTACACACTGGAATCTAATCGAGGGGTTCGGGGTGGTTTATATATAGAATAACAGATACCCAGGAGTGAGTTACAGACTGGAATCTAATCGAGGCGTTCATGGTGGTTTATATATAGAATAACAGATACCCGGGAATGAGTTACAGACTGGAATCTAATCGAGGGGTTCGGGGTGGTTTATATATAGAATAACAGATACCCGGGGGTGAGTTACAGACTGGAATCTAATCGAGGGGTTCGGGGTGGTTTATATATAGAATAACAGATACCCGGGGGTGAGTTAAAGACTGGAATGTAATCGAGGGGTTCGGGGGGGATATTATATAGAATAACAGACACTCGGGTGTGAGTTATATACTGGAATATAATCGAGGTGTTCGGGGTTGTTTATATATAGAATAAAAGACACCCGGGAGTGAGTTACAGGCAGTAATCTAATTGAGGGGAGCGGGGTGGTTTATATACAGTATAATAGATGCCCGGGAGTGAGTTACAGACTGGAATCTAATCGAGGGGTTCGGGGAGGTTTATATATAGTATAACAGATACACTGGAGTGAGTTACAGACTGGAATCTAATCGAGGGGTTCGGGGTGTTTTATATGTAGAATAACAGATACCCGGGAGTGAGTTACACACTGGAATCTAATCGAGGGGTTCATGGTGGTTTATATATAGAATAACAGATACCCGGGAGTGAGTTACAGACTGGAATTTAATCGAGGGGTTCGGGGTGGTTTATATATAGAATAACAGATACCCGGGAGAGAGTAACAGACTGGAATCTAATTGAGGGGTTCAGGGGGATTTATATATAGAATAACAGATACCCGGGAGTGAGTTACAGACTGGAATCTAATCGAGGGGTTCGGGGTGGTTTATATATAGAATAACAGATACCCGGGAGTGAGTCACAGACTGGAATCTAATTGAGGGTTTCAGGGGGATTTATATATAGAATAACAGCTACCCTGGATTGAGTTACAGACTGGAATCTAATCGAGGTGCTCGGGATAGTTTATATATTAAATAACAGATACCCGGCAGTGAGTTACAGACTGGAATCTAATCGATGGGTTCGGGGTGGTTTATATATAGAATAACAGATACCTGAGAGTGAGATTGAGACTGGAATATAATCGAGGGGTTCGGGGTGTTTTATATGTAGAATAACAGATACCCGGGAGTGAGTTACACACTGGAATCTAATCGAGGGGTTCATGGTGGTTTATATATAGAATAACAGATACCCGGGAGTGAGGTACAGACTGGAATCTAATCGAGGGGTTCGGTGTGGTTTATATATAGAATAACAGATACCCGGGAGTGAGTTATAGACTGGAATCTAATTGAGGGGTTCTGTGTGGTTTATATATAGAATAACAGATACACGGGAGAGAGTTCCAGACTGGAATCTGATCGAGGGGTTTGGGTGGTCAATATATTGAGTAACAGATACATGGGAGTAATTTATAGACTGGAATATAATCGGTTATTTGGGTAGTTTTATGTATAGGATAACAGATACCTGAGAGTGAGATCGAGACTGGAATCTAATCGAGGGGTTCGGGGTGGTTTGTATATAGAATAACAGATACCCTGGAGTGAGTTACAGACTGGAATTTAATCGAGGGGTTCGGGGTGGTTAATATATAGAATAACAGATACCCGGGAGTGAGTTACAGACTGGAATCTAATCGAGGGGTTCGGGGTGTTTTATTTTTAGAATAACAGGTTCTCGGGAGTGAGTTACACACTGGAATCTAATCGAGGGGTTCATGGTGGTTTATATATAGAATAACAGATACCCGGGAGTGAGTTACAGACTGGAATTTAATCGAGGGGTTCGGGGTGGTTTATATATAGAATAACAGATACCCGGGAGAGAGTAACAGACTGGAATCTAATTGAGGGGGTCAGGGGGATTTATATATAGAATAACAGATACCCGGGAGTCAGTTACAGACTGGAATCTAATCGAGGGGTTCGGGGTGGTTTATATATAGAATAACAGATACCCGGGAGTGAGTCACAGACTGGAATCTAATTGAGGGTTTCAGGGGGATTTATATATAGAATAACAGGTACCCTGGATTGAGTTACAGACTGGAATCTAATCGAGGTGCTCGGGATAGTTTATATATTAAATAACAGATAGCCGGCAGTGAGTTACAGACTGGAATCTAATCGATGGGTTCGGGGTGGTTTATATATAGAATAACAGATACCCGGGAGTGAGTTACAGACTGGAATCAAATCGAAGCGCTTGGGGTGGTTTATATATAGAATAAAAGACACCCGGGAGTGAGTTACAGGCAGGAATCTATTTGAGGGGTTCGGGGTGGTTTATATACAGTATAATAGATGCCCAGGAGTGAGTTACAGACTGGAATCTAATCGAGGGATTCGGGGTGTTTTATATATAGAATAACAGACACCCCGGACTGAGTTACACACTGGAATCTAATCGAGGGGTTCATGGTGGTTTATATATAGAATAACAGATACCCGGGAGTGAGGTACAGACTGGAATCTAATCGAGGGGTTCGGTGTGGTTTATATATAGAATAACAGAATCCCGGGAGTGAGTTACAGACTGGAATCTTATTGAGGGGGTCGGTGTGGTTTATATATAGAATAACAGATACCCGGAAGAGAGTTACAGACTGGAATCTGATCGAGGGGTTCGGGTGGTCAATATATTGAGTAACAGATACATGGGAGTAATTTATAGACTGGAATATAATCGGTTATTTGGGTAGATTTATGTATAGTATAACAGATACCTGAGAGTGAGATTGAGACTGGAATCTAATCGAGGGGTTCGGGGTGGTTTGTATATAGAATAACAGATACCCTGGAGTGAGTTACAGACTGGAATTTAATCGAGGGGTTTGGGGTGGTTTATAAATAGAATAACAGATACCCGGGAGTGAGTTACAGCCTAGAATCAAATCGAGGGGTTCGGTGTGGTTTATATATAGAATAACAGATACCCGGGAGTGAGTTACAGACTGGAATCTAATTGAGGGGTTCGGTGCGGTTTATATATAGAATAACAGATACCGGGGAGAGAGTTACAGACTGGAATCTGATCGAGGGGTTTGGGTGGTTTATATATAGAATAACAGATACCGGGGAGAGAGTTACAGACTGGAATCTGATCGAGGGGTTCGGGGTGGTTTATATATAAATTAACAGATACCCGGGAATGAGTTACAGACTGGAATCTAATCGAGGGGTTCGGGGTGGTTTATTTATAGAATAACAGAGACCGGGGATTGAGTTATAGACTGGAATCTAATCGAGGGTTTCGGGGTGGTTTATATATAGAATAACAGACACCCCGGACTGAGTTACACACTGGAATCTAATCGAGGGGTTCATGGTGGTTTATATATAGAATAACAGATACCCGGGAGTGAGTCACAGACTGGAATCTAATCGAGGGGTTCGGTGTGGTTTATATATGGAAAGCAGATACCCGGGAGTGAGTTACAGACTGGAATCTAATTGAGGGGTTCGGTGTGGTTTATATCTAGAATAACAGATACTTGGGAGTGAGTTACAGACTGGAATCTGATCGAGGGGTTCGGGTGGTCAATATATTGAGTAACAGATACAGGGGAGTAATTTATAGACTGGAATATAATCGGTTATTTGGGTAGTTTTATGTATAGAATAACAGATACCTGTGAGTGAGATCGAGACTGGAATCTAATCGAGGGGTTCGGGGTGGTTTGTATATAGAATAACAGATACCCGGGAGTGAGTTACAGACTAGAATCAAATCGAGGGGTTCGGTGTGGTTTATATATAGAATAACAGATACCCGGGAGTGAGTTACAGACTGGAATCTAATTGAGGGGTTCGGTGTGGTTTTTATATAGAATAACAGATACCGGGGAGAGAGTTACAGACTGGAATCTGATCGAGGGGTTTGGGTGGTTTATATATAGAATAACAGATACTCGGGAGTGAGTTACAGACTGGAATCTAATCGAGGGGTTCGGGGTGGTTTATATATAGAATAACAGATACCCGGGGGTGAGTTAAAGACTGGAATGTAATCGAGGGGTTCGGGGGGGTTTATATATAGAATAACAGATACTCGGGTGTGAGTTATATACTGGAATATAATCGAGGTGTTCGGGGTTGTTTATATATAGAATAAAAGACACCCGGGAGTGAGTTACAGGCAGTAATCTAATTGAGGGGTTCGGGGTGGTTTATATACAGTATAATAGATGCCCGGGAGTGAGTTACAGACTGGAATCTTATCGAGGGGTTCGGGGTGGTTTATATATAGTATAACAGATACACTGGAGTGAGTTACAGACTGGAATCAAATCGAGGGGTTCGGGGTGTTTTATATGTAGAATAACAGATACCCGGGAGTGAGTTACACACTGGAATCAAATCGAGGGGTTCAAGGTGGTTTATATATAGAATAACAGATACCCGGGAGTGAGTTACAGACTGGAATTTAATCGAGGGGTTCGGGGTGGTTTATATATAGAATAACAGATACCCGGGAGAGAGTTACAGACTGGAATCTAATTGAGGGGTTCAGGGGGATTTATATATAGAATAACAGATACCCGGGAGTGAGTTACAGACTGGAAACTAATCGAGGGGTTCGGGGTGGTTTATATATAGAATAACAGATACCCGGGAGTGAGTCACAGACTGGAATCTAATTGAGGATTTCAGGGGGATTTATATATAGAATAACAGCTACCCTGGATTGAGTTACAGACTGGAATCTAATCGAGGTGCTCGGGATAGTTTATATATTAAATAACAGATACCCGGCTGTGAGTTACAGACTGGAATCTAATCGATGGGTTTTGGGTGGTTTATATATAGAATAATCGATACCCGGGAGTGAGTTACACACTGGAATCAAATCGAAGCGCTTGGGGTGGTTTATATATAGAATAAAAGACACCCGGGAGTGAGTTACAGACTGGAATCTAATCGAGGGTTTCGGGGTGTTTTATATATAGAATAACAGACACCCGGGAGTGAGTTACACACTGGAATCTAATCGAGGGGTTCATGGTGGTTTATATATAGAATAACAGATACCCAGCAGTGAGGTACAGACTGGAATCTAATCGAGGGGTTCGGTGTGGTTTATATATAGAATAACAGAATCCCGGGAGTGAGTTACAGACTGGAATCTTATTGAGGTGGTCGGTGTGGTTTATATATAGAATAACAGATACCCGGAAGAGAGTTACAGACTGGAATCTGAACGAGGGGTTCGGGTGGTCAATATATTGAGTAACAGATACATGGGAGTAATTTATAGACTGGAATATAATCGGTTATTTGGTTAGTTTTATGTATAGAATAACAGATACCTGTGAGTGAGATTGAGACTGGAATCTAATCGAGGGGTTCGGGGTGGTTTGTATATAGAATAACAGATACCCTGGAGTGAGTTACAGACTGGAATTTAATCGAGGGGTTTGGGGTGGTTTATTTATAGAATAACAGATACCCGGGAGTGAGTTACAGACTAGAATCAAATCGAGGGGTTCGGTGTGGTTTATATATAGAATAACAGATACCCGGGAGTGAGTTACAGACTGGAATCTAATCGAGGGGTTCGGTGTGGTTTATATATAGAATAACAGATACCCGGGAGTGAGTTACACACTGGAATCTAATCGAGGGGATCATGGTGGTTTATATATAGAATAACAGATACCCGGGAGTGAGGTACAGACTGGAATCTAATCGAGGGGTTCGGTGTGGTTTATATATAGAATAACAGATACCCGGGAGTTAGTTATAGACTGGAATCTAATTGAGGGGTTCTGTGTGGTTTATATATAGAATAACAGATACGCGGGAGTGGGTTATAGACTGGAATCTAATTGAGGGGTTCTGTGTGGTTTATATATAGAATAACAGATACCCGGGAGAGAGTTCCAGATTGGAATCTGATCGAGGGGTTTGGGTGGTCAATATATTGAGTAACAGATACATGGGAGTAATTTATAGACTGGAATATAATCGGTTATTTGGGTAGTTTTATGTATAGGATAACAGATACCTGAGAGTGAGATCGAGACTGGAATCTAATCGAGGGGTTCGGGGTGGTTTGTATATAGAATAACAGATACCCTGGAGTGAGTTACAGACTGGAATTTAATCGAGGGGTTCGGGGTGGTTTATATATAGAATAACAGATACCGGGAGTGAAGTACAGACTGGAATCTAATCGAAGGTTTCGGTGTTGTTTATATATTGAATAACAGATACCCGGGAGTGAGTTACAGACTGGAATCTCATCGAGAGGTTCGGGGGGGTTTATATATAGAATGACAGATACCCGGGGGTGAGTTACAGACTGGAATCTAATCGAGGGGTTCGGGGTAGTTTATATATAGAATAACAGATACCCGGGAGTGAGTTACAGACTGGAATCTAATCGAGGGGTTCGGGGTGGTTTATTTATAGAATAACAGAGACCGGGGATTGAGTTATAGACTGGAATCTAATCGAGGGATTCGGGGTGTTTTATATATAGAATAACAGATACCCGGGAGTGAGTTACAGACTGGAATCTAATCGAGGGGTTCATGGTGGTTTATATATAGAATAACAGATACCCGGGAGTGAGTTACAGACTGGAATCTAATTGAGGGGTTCGGTGTGGTTTATATCTAGAATAACAGATACTTGGGAGTGAGGTACAGACTGGAATCTGATCGAGGGGTTCGGGTGGTCAATATATTGACTAACAGATACTGGGGAGTAATTTATAGACTGGAATATAATCGGTTATTTGGGTAGTTTTATGTATAGAATAACAGATACCTGTGAGTGAGATCGAGACTGGAATCTAATCGAGGGGTTCGGGGTGGTTTGTATATAGAATAACAGATACCCTGGAGTGAGTTACAGACTGGAATTTAATCGAGGGGTTTGGGGTGGTTTATATATAGAATAACAGATACCCGGGAGTGAGTTACAGACTAGAATCAAATCGAGGGGTTCGGTGTGGTTTATATATAGAATAACAGATACCCGGGAGTGAGTTACAGACTGGAATCTAATCGAGGGGTTCGGTGTGGTTTTTATATAGAATAACAGATACCGGGGAGAGAGTTACAGACTGGAATCTAATCGAGGGGTTCGGGGTGTTTTATATGTAGAATAACAGATACCCGGGAGTGAGTTACACACTGGAATCTAATCGAGGGGATCATGGTGGTTTATATATAGAATAACAGATACCCGGGAGTGAGGTACAGACTGGAATCTAATCGAGGGGATCATGGTGGTTTATATATAGAATAACAGATACCCGGGAGTGAGGTACAGACTGGAATCTAATCGAGGGGTTCGGTGTGGTTTATATATAGAATAACAGATACCCGGGAGTTAGTTATAGACTGGAATCTAATTGAGGGGTTCTGTGTGGTTTATATATAGAATAACAGATACGCGGGAGTGGGTTATAGACTGGAATCTAATCGGTTATTTGGGTAGTTTTATGTATAGAATAACAGATACCTGTGAGTGAGATCGAGACTGGAATCTAATCGAGGGGTTCGGGGTGGTTTGTATATAGAATAACAGATACCCGGGAGTGAGTTACAGACTGGAATTTAATCGAGGGGTTTGGGGTGGTTTATATATAGAATAACAGATACCCGGGAGTGAGTTACAGACTAGAATCAAATCGAGGGGTTCGGTGTGGTTTATATATAGAATAACAGATACCCGGGAGTGAGTTACAGACTGGAATCTAATCGAGGGGTTCGGTGTGGTTTTTATATAGAATAACAGATACCGGGGAGAGAGTTACAGACTGGAATCTAATCGAGGGGTTCGGGGTGTTTTATATGTAGAATAACAGATACCCGGGAGTGAGTTACACACTGGAATCTAATCGAGGGGATCATGGTGGTTTATATATAGAATAACAGATACCCGGGAGTGAGGTACAGACTGGAATCTAATCGAGGGGTTCGGTGTGGTTTATATATAGAATAACAGATACCCGGGAGTTAGTTATAGACTGGAATCTAATTGAGGGGTTCTGTGTGGTTTATATATAGAATAACAGATACGCGGGAGTGGGTTATAGACTGGAATCTAATTGAGGGGTTCTGTGTGGTTTATATATAGAATAACAGATACCCGGGAGAGAGTTCCAGATTGGAATCTGATCGAGGGGTTTGGGTGGTCAATATATTGAGTAACAGATACATGGGAGTAATTTATAGACTGGAATATAATCGGTTATTTGGGTAGTTTTATGTATAGGATAACAGATACCTGAGAGTGAGATCGAGACTGGAATCTAATCGAGGGGTTCGGGGTGGTTTGTATATAGAATAACAGATACCCTGGAGTGAGTTACAGTCTGGAATTTAATCGAGGGGTTCGGGGTGGTTTATATATAGAATAACAGATACCGGGAGTGAAGTACAGACTGGAATCTAATCGAAGGTTTCGGTGTTGTTTATATATTGAATAACAGATACCCGGGAGTGAGTTACAGACTGGAATCTCATCGAGGGGTTCGGTGTGGTTTATATATAGAATAACAGATACCCGGGAGAGAGTTCCAGACTGGAATCTGATCGAGGGGTTCGGGTGGTCAATATATTGAGTAACAGATACATGGGAGTAATTTATAGACTGGAATATTTTCGGTTATTTGGGTAGATTTATGTATAGAATAACAGATACCTGAGAGTGAGATCGAGACTGGAATCTAATCGAGGGGTTCGGGGTGGTTTATATATAGTATAACAAGAACACTGGAGTGATTTACAGACTGGAATCTAATCGAGGGGTTCGGGGTGTTTTATTTGTAGAATAACAGGTACCCGGGAGTGAGTTACACACTGGAATCTAATCGAGGGGTTCATGGTGGTTTATATATAGAATAACAGATACCCGGGAGTGAGTTACAGACTGGAATTTAATCGAGGGGTTCGGGGTGGTTTATATATAGAATAACAGATACCCGGGAGAGAGTAACAGACTGGAATCTAATTGAGGGGTTCAGGGGGATTTACATATAGAATAACAGATACCCGGGAGTGAGTCACAGAACGGAATCTAATTGAGGGTTTCAGGGGGATTTATATATAGAATAACAGCTACCCTGGATTGAGTTACAGACTGGAATCTAATCGAGGTGCTCGGGATAGTTTATATATTAAATAACAGATACCCGGCAGTGAGTTACAGACTGGAATCTAATCGATGGGTTCGGGGTGGTTTATATATAGAATAACAGATACCCGTGAGTGAGTTACAGACTGGAATCAAATCGAAGCGCTTGGGGTGGGTTATATATAGAATAAAAGACACCCGGGAGTGAGTTACAGGCAGGAATCTAATTGAGGGGTTCGGGGTGGTTTATATACAGTATAATAGATGCCCGGGAGTGAGTTACAGACTGGAATCTAATCGAGGGGTTCGGGGTGGTTTATATATAGTATAACAGATACACTGGAGTGAGTTACAGACTGGAATCTAATCGAGGGGTTCGGGGTGTTTTATATGTAGAATAACAGATACCCGGGAGTGAGTTACACACTGGAATCTAATCGAGGGGTTCATGGTGGTTTATATATAGAATAACAGATTCCCGGGAGTGAGGTACAGACTGGAATCTAATCGAGGGGTTCGGTGTGGTTTATTTATAGAATAACAGATACCCGGGAGTGAGTTATAGACTGGAATCTAATTGAGGGGTTCTGTGTGGTTTATATATAGAATAACAGATACCCGGGAGAGAGTTCCAGACTGGAATCTGATCGAGGGGTTCGGGTGGTCAATATATTGAGTAACAGATACATGGGAGTAATTTATAGACTGGAATATAATCGGTTATTTGGGTAGTTTTATGTATAGGATAACAGAATCCTGAGAGTGAGATCGAGACTGGAATCTAATCGAGGGGTTCGGGGTGGTTTGTATATAGAATAACAGATACCCTGGAGTGAGTTACAGACTGGAATTTAATCGAGTGGTTCGGGGTGGTTTATATATAGAATAACAGATACCCGGGAGTGAAGTACAGACTGGAATCTAATCGAAGGTTTCGGTGTGGTTTATATATTGAATAACAGATACCCGGGAGTGAGTTACAGACTGGAATCTAATCGAGGGGGTCGGTGTGGTTATATATATAATAACAGATACCCGGGAGAGAGTGTCAGACTGGAATCTGATCGAGGGGTTCGGGTGGTCAATATACTGAGTAACAGATACATGGGAGTAATTTATAGACTGGAATATAATCGGTTATTTGGGTAGTTTTATGTATAGAATAACAGATACCTGAGATTGAGATTGAGACTGGAATCTAATCGAGGGGTTCGGGGTGGTTTGTATAAAGAATAACAGATACCCTGGAGTGAGTTACAGACTGGAATTTAATCGAGGGGTTTGGGGTGGTTTATATATAGAATAACAGATACCCGTGAGTGAGTTACAGACTAGAATCAAATCGAGGGGTTCGGTGTGGTTTATATATAGAATAACAGATACCCGGGAGTGAGTTACAGACTGGAATCTAATTGAGGGGTTCGGTGTGGTTTATATATCGAATAACAGATCCCCGGGAGTGAGTTACAGACTGGAATCTAATTGAGGGGTTCGGTGTGGTTTATATATCGAATAACAGATACCCGGGAGAGAGTTACAGACTGGAATCTGATCGAGGGGTTTGGGTGGTTTATATATAGAATAACAGATACCCGGGAATGAGTTACAGACTGGAATCTAATCGAGGGGTTCGGGGTGGTTTATATATAGAATAACAGATACCCGGGAGTGAGTTACAGACTGGAATCTAATCGAGGGGTTCGGGGTGGTTTATATATAGAATAACAGATACCCAGGAGTGAGTTACAGACTGGAATCTAATCGAGGGGTTCGGGGTGGTTTATATATAGAATAACAGATACCCGGGAGTGAGGTACAGACTGGAATCTAATCGAGGGGTTCGGTGTGGTTTATATATAGAATAACAGATACCCGGGAGTGGGTTATAGACTGGAATCTAATTGAGGGGTTCTGTGTGGTTTATATATAGAATAACAGATACCCGGGAGAGAGTTCCAGACTGGAATCTGATCGAGGGGTTTGGGTGGTCAATATATTGAGTAACAGATACATGGGAGTAATTTTTAGACTGGAATATAATCGATTATTTGGGTAGTTTTATGTATAGGATAACAGATACCTGAGAGTGAGATCTAGACTGGAATCTAATCGAGGGGTTCGGGGTGGTTTGTATATAGAATAACAGATACCCTGGAGTGAGTTACAGACTGGAATCTAATCGAGGGGTTCGGGGTGGTTTATATATAGAATAACAGATACCCGGGAGTGAAGTACAGACTGGAATCTAATCGAAGGTTTCGGTGTGGTTTATATATTGAATAACAGATACCCGGGAGTGAGTTACAGACTGGAATCTCATCGATGGGCTCGGTGTGGTTTATATATAGAATAACAGATACCCGGGAGAGAGTTACAGACTGGAATCTGATCGAGGGGTTCGGGTGGTCAATATATTGAGTAACAGATACATGGGAGTAATTTATAGACTGGAATATAATCGGTTATTTGGGTAGTTTTATGTATAGAATAACAGATACCTGTGAGTGAGATCGAGACTGGAATGTAATCGAGGGGTTCGGGGTGGTTTGTACATAGAATAACAGATACCCTGGAGTGAGTTACAGACTGGAATTTAACCGAGGGGTTCGGGGTGATTTATATATAGAATAATAGATATCCGGGAGTGAGTTACAGACTGGAATCTAATCGAGCGGTTCGGGGTGGTTTATTTATAGAATAACAGATACCCGGGGGTGAGTTAAAGACTGGAATGTAATCGAGGGGTTCGGGGGGTTTATATATAGAATAACAGATACTCGGGTGTGAGTTATATACTGCAATATAATCGAGGTGTTCGGGGTTGTTTATATATAGAATAAAAGACACCCGGGAGTGAGTTACAGGCAGGAATCTAATTGAGGGGTTCGGGGTGGTTTATATACAGTATAATAGATGCCCGGGAGTGAGTTACAGACTGGAGTCTAATCGAGGGGTTCGGGTTGGTTTATATATAGTATAACAGATACACTGGAGTGAGTTACAGACTGGAATCTAATCGAGGGGTTCGGGGTGTTTTATATGTAGAATAACAGATACCCGGGAGTGAGTTACACACTGGAATCTAATCGAGGGGTTCATGGTGGTTTATATATAGAATAACAGATACCCGGGAGTGAGTTACAGACTGGAATTTAATCGAGGGGTTCGGGGTGGTTTATATATAGAATAACAGATACCCGGGAGAGAGTAACAGACTGGAATCTAATTGAGGGGTTCAGGGGGATTTATATATAGAATAACAGATACCCTGGAGTGAGTTACAGACTGGAATCTAATCGAGGGGTTCGGGGTGGTTTATATATAGAATAACAGATACCCGGGAGTGAGTCACAGACTGGAATCTAATTGAGGGTTTCAGGGGGATTTATATATAGAATAAGAGCTACCCTGCATTGAGTTACAGACTGGAATCTAATCGAGGTGCTCGGGATAGTTTATATATTAAATAACAGATACCCGGGAGTGAGTTACAGACTGGAATCTAATCGATGGGTTCGGGGTGGTTTATATATAGAATAACAGATACCCGGGAGCGAGTTACAGACTGGAATCAAATCGAAGCGCTTGGGGTGGTTTATATATAGAATAAAAGACACCTGGGAGTGAGTTACAGGCAGGAATCTAATTGAAGGGTTCGGGGTGGTTTATATACAGTATAATAGATGCCCGGGAGTGAGTTACAGACTGGAATCTAATCGAGGGTTTCGGGGTGTTTTATATATAGAATAACAGACACCTGGGAGTGAGTTACACACTGGAATCTAATCGAGGTGTTCGGGGTGGTTTATATATAGAATAACAGATACCCGGGAGTGAGGTACAGACTGGAATCTAATCGAGGGGTTCGGTGTGGTTTATATATAGAATAACAGATACCCGGGGGTGAGGTACAGACTGGAATCTAATCGAGGGGTTCGGTGTGGTTTATTTATAGAATAACAGATACCCGGGAGTGAGTTATAGACTGGAATCTGATCGAGGGGTTTGGGTGGTCAATATATTGAGTAACGGATACATGGGAGTAATTTATAGACTGGAATATAATCGGTTATTTGGGTAGTTTTATGTATAGGATAACAGATACCTGAGAGTGAGATCGAGACTGGAATCTAATCGAGGGGTTCGGGGTGGTTTGTATATAGAATAACAGATACCCTGGAGTGAGTTACAGACTGGAATTTAATCGAGGGGTTCGGGGTGGTTTATATATAGAATAACAGATACCCGGGAGTGAAGTACAGACTGGAATCTAATCGAAGGTTTCGGTGTGGTTTATATATTGAATAACAGATACCCGGGAGTGAGTTACAGACTGGAATCTCATCGAGGGGTTCGGTGTGGTTTATATATATAATAACAGATACCGGGGAGAGAGTGTCAGACTGGAATCTGATCGAGGGGTTCGGGTGGTCAATATACTGAGTAACAGATACATGGGAGTAATTTATAGACTGGAATATAATCGGTTATTTGGGTAGTTTTATGTATAGAATAACAGATACCTGAGATTGAGATTGAGACTGGAATCTAATCGAGGGGTTCGGGGTGGTTTGTATAAAGAATAACAGATACCCTGGAGTGAGTTACAGACTGGAATTTAATCGAGTGGTTTGGGGTGGTTTATATATAGAATAACAGATACCCGGGAGTGAGTTACAGACTGGAATCTAATCGAGGGGTTCGGGGTGGTTTATATATAGAATAACAGATACCCGGGAGTGAGTTACAGACTGGAATCTAATTGAGGGGTTCGGTGTGGTTTATATATCGAATAACAGATACCCGGGAGTGAGTTACAGACTGGAATCTAATCGAGGGGTTCGGTGTGGTTTATATATCGAATAACAGATACCCGGGAGAGAGTTACAGACTGGAATCTGATCGAGGGGTTCGGGGTGGTTTATATATAGAATAACAGATACCCAGGAGTGAGTTACAGACTGGAATCTAATCGAGGGGTTCGGGGTGGTTTATATATAGAATAACAGATACCCGGGGGTGAGTTACAGACTGGAATGTAATCGAGGGGTTCGGGGGGGTTTATATATAGAATAACAGATACTCAGGTGTGAGTTATATACTGGAATCTAATCGAGGTGTTCGGGGTTGTTTATATATAGAATCAAAGACACCCGGGAGTGAGTTACAGGCAGGAATCTAATTGAGGGTTTCGGGGTGGTTTATATACAGTATAATAGATGCCCGGGAGTGAGTTACAGACTGGAATCTAATCGAGGGGTTCGGGGTGGTTTATATATAGAATAACAGATACACTGGAGTGAGTTACAGACTGGAATCTAATCGAGGGGTTCGGGTTGTTTTATATGTAGAATAACAGATACCCGGGAGTGAGTTACACACTGGAATCTAATCGAGGGGTTCATGGTGGTTTATATATAGAATAACAGATACCCGGGAGTGAGGTACAGACTGGAATCTAATCGAGGGGTTCGGTGTGGTTTATATATAGAATAACAGATACCCGGGAGTGGGTTATAGACTGGAATCTAATTGAGGGGTTCTGTGTGGTTTATATATAGAATAACAGATACCCGGGAGAGAGTTCCAGACTGGAATCTGATCGAGGGGTTTGGGTGGTCAATATATTGAGTAACAGATACATGGGAGTAATTTATAGACTGGAATATAATCGATTATTTGGGTAGTTTTATGTATAGGATAACAGATACCTGAGAGTGAGATCTAGACTGGAATCTAATCGAGGGGTTCGGGGTGGTTTGTATATAGAATAAGAGATACCCTGGAGTGAGTTACAGACTGGAATCTAATCGAGGGGTTCGGGGTGGTTTATATATAGAATAACAGATACCCGGGAGTGAAGTACAGACTGGAATCTAATCGAAGGTTTCGGTGTGGTTTATATATTGAATAACAGATACCCGGGAGTGAGTTACAGACTGGAATCTCATCGATGGGCTCGGTGTGGTTTATATATAGAATAACAGATACCCGGGAGAGAGTTACAGACTGGAATCTGATCGAGGGGTTCGGGTGGTCAATATATTGAGTAACAGATACATGGGAGTAATTTATAGACTGGAATATAATCGGTTATTTGGGTAGTTTTATGTATAGAATAACAGATACCTGAGAGTGAGATCGAGACTGGAATCTAATCGAGGGGTTCGGGGTGGTTTGTACATAGAATAACAGATACCCTGGAGTGAGTTACAGACTGGAATTTAACCGAGGGGTTCGGGGTGATTTATATATAGAATAATAGATATCCGGGAGTGAGTTACAGACTGGAATCTAATCGAGTGGTTCGGGGGTTTATATATAGAACAACACATACCCGGGAGTGAGTTACAGACTGGAATTTAATCGAGGGTTTCGGGGTGGTTTATATATAGAATAACAGATACCCGGGAGAGAGTTACAGACTGGAATCTAATTGAGGGGTTCAGGGGGATTTATATATAGAATAACAGATACCCGGGAGTGAGTTACAGACTTGAATCTAATCGAGGTGTTCGGGATGGTTTATATACAGTATAATAGATTTCCGGGAGTGAGTTACAGATTGGAATCTAATCGAGGTGTTCGGGGTGGTTTATTTATAGAATAACAGATACCGGGGATTGAGTTACAGACTGGATTCTAATTGAGGGCTTCGGGGTAGATAATATATAGAATAACAGATACCCGGAAGTGAATTACCGACTGGAATCTAATCGAGGAGTTCGGGTGGGTTTATATATAGAATAACAGATACCCGGGAGTGAGTAACAGACTGGAATCTAATCGAGGGGTTTGGGGTGTTTTATATATAGTATAACAGATACCCGGGAGTGAGTTACAGACTGGAATCTAATCGAGGTGTTCGGGGTGGTTTATTTATAGAATAACAGAGACCGGGGATTGAGTTATAGACTGGAATCTAATCGAGGGTTTCGGGGTGTTTTATATATAGAATAACAGACACCCGGGACTGAGTTACACACTGGAATCTAATCGAGGGGTTCATGGTGGTTTATATATAGAATAACAGATACCCGGGAGTGAGGTACAGACTGGAATCTTATCGAGGGGTTCGGTGTGGTTTATATATAGAATAACAGATACCCGGGAGTGAGTTACAGACTGGAATCTAATTGAGGGGTTCGGTGTGGTTTATATCTGGAATAACAGATACCTGGGAGTGAGTTACAGACTGGAATCTAATTGAGGGGTTCGGTGTGGTTTATATCTGGAATAACAGATACTTGGGAGTGAGTTACAGACTGGAATCTGATCGAGGGGTTCGGGTGGTCAATATATTGAGTAACAGATACAGGGGAGTAATTTATAGACTGGAATATAATCGGTTATTTGGGTAGTTTTATGTATAGAATAACAGATACCTGTGAGTGAGATCGAGACTGGAGACTAATCGAGGGGTTCGGGGTGGTTTGTATATAGAATAACAGATACCCTGGAGTGAGTTACAGACTGGAATTTAATCGAGGGGTTTGGGGTGGTTTATATATAGAATAACAGATACCCGGGAGTGAGTTACAGACTAGAATCAAATCGAGGGGTTCGGTGTGGTTTATATATAGAATAACAGATACCCGGGAGTGAGTTACAGACTGGAATCTAATTGACGGGTTCGGTGTGGTTTTTATATAGAATAACAGATACCGGGGAGAGAGTTACAGACTGGAATCTGATCGAGGGGTTTGGGTGGTTTATATATAGAATAACAGATACCCGGGAATGAGTTACAGACTGGAATCTAATCGAGCGGTTCGGGGTGGTTTATTTATAGAATAACAGATACCCGGGGGTGAGTTAAAGACTGGAATGTAATCGAGGGGTTCGGGGGGTTTATATATAGAATAACAGATACTCGGGTGTGAGTTATATACTGCAATATAATCGAGGTGTTCGGGGTTGTTTATATATAGAATAAAAGACACCCGGGAGTGAGTTACAGGCAGGAATCTAATTGAAGGGTTCGGGGTGGTTTATATACAGTATAATAGATGCCCGGGAGTGAGTTACAGACTGGAATCTAATCGAGGGGTTCGGGTTGGTTTATATATAGTATAACAGATACACTGGAGTGAGTTACAGACTGGAATCTAATCGAGGGGTTCGGGGTGTTTTATATGTAGAATAACAGATACCCGGGAGTGAGTTACACACTGGAATCTAATCGAGGCGTTCATGGTGGTTTATATATAGAATAACAGATACCCGGGAGTGAGTTACAGACTGGAATCTAATCGAGCGGTTCGGGGTGGTTTATTTATAGAATAACAGATACCCGGGGGTGAGTTAAAGACTGGAATGTAATCGAGGGGTTCGGGGGGTTTATATATAGAATAACAGATACTCGGGTGTGAGTTATATACTGCAATATAATCGAGGTGTTCGGGGTTGTTTATATATAGAATAAAAGACACCCGGGAGTGAGTTACAGGCAGGAATCTAATTGAGGGGAGCGGGGTGGTTTATATACAGTATAATAGATGCCCGGGAGTGAGTTACAGACTGGAGTCTAATCGAGGGGTTCGGGTTGGTTTATATATAGTATAACAGATACACTGGAGTGAGTTACAGACTGGAATCTAATCGAGGGGTTCGGGGTGTTTTATATGTAGAATAACAGATACCCGGGAGTGAGTTACACACTGGAATCTAATCGAGGGGTTCGGTGTGGTTTATATATAGAATAACAGATACCCGGGAGTGAGTTACAGACTGGAATTTAATCGAGGGGTTCGGGGTGGTTTATATATAGAATAACAGATACCCGGGAGAGAGTAACAGACTGGAATCTAATTGAGGGGTTCAGGGGGATTTATATATAGAATAACAGATACCCTGGAGTGAGTTACAGACTGGAATCTAATCGAGGGGTTCGGGGTGGTTTATATATAGAATAACAGATACCCGGGAGTGAGTCACAGACTGGAATCTAATTGAGGGTTTCAGGGGGATTTATATATAGAATAAGAGCTACCCTGCATTGAGTTACAGACTGGAATCTAATCGAGGTGCTCGGGATAGTTTATATATTAAATAACAGATACCCGGGAGTGAGTTACAGACTGGAATCTAATCGATGGGTTCGGGGTGGTTTATATATAGAATAACAGATACCCGGGAGCGAGTTACAGACTGGAATCAAATCGAAGCGCTTGGGGTGGTTTATATATAGAATAAAAGACACCTGGGAGTGAGTTACAGGCAGGAATCTAATTGAAGGGTTCGGGGTGGTTTATATACAGTATAATAGATGCCCGGGAGTGAGTTACAGACTGGAATCTAATCGAGGGTTTCGGGGTGTTTTATATATAGAATAACAGACACCTGGGAGTGAGTTACACACTGGAATCTAATCGAGGTGTTCGGGGTGGTTTATATATAGAATAACAGATACCCGGGAGTGAGGTACAGACTGGAATCTAATCGAGGGGTTCGGTGTGGTTTATATATAGAATAACAGATACCCGGGGGTGAGGTACAGACTGGAATCTAATCGAGGGGTTCGGTGTGGTTTATTTATAGAATAACAGATACCCGGGAGTGAGTTATAGACTGGAATCTGATCGAGGGGTTTGGGTGGTCAATATATTGAGTAACAGATACATGGGAGTAATTTATAGACTGGAATATAATCGGTTATTTGGGTAGTTTTATGTATAGGATAACAGATACCTGAGAGTGAGATCGAGACTGGAATCTAATCGAGGGGTTCGGGGTGGTTTGTATATAGAATAACAGATACCCTGGAGTGAGTTACAGACTGGAATTTAATCGAGGGGTTCGGGGTGGTTTATATATAGAATAACAGATACCCGGGAGTGAAGTACAGATTGGAATCTAATCGAAGGTTTCGGTGTGGTTTATATATTGAATAACAGATACCCGGGAGTGAGTTACAGACTGGAATCTCATCGAGGGGTTCGGTGTGGTTTATATATATAATAACAGATACCGGGGAGAGAGTGTCAGACTGGAATCTGATCGAGGGGTTCGGGTGGTCAATATACTGAGTAACAGATACATGGGAGTAATTTATAGACTGGAATATAATCGGTTATTTGGGTAGTTTTATGTATAGAATAACAGATACCTGAGATTGAGATTGAGACTGGAATCTAATCGAGGGGTTCGGGGTGGTTTGTATAAAGAATAACAGATACCCTGGAGTGAGTTACAGACTGGAATTTAATCGAGTGGTTTGGGGTGGTTTATATATAGAATAACAGATACCCGGGAGTGAGTTACAGACTGGAATCTAATCGAGGGGTTCGGGGTGGTTTATATATAGAATAACAGATACCCGGGAGTGAGTTACAGACTGGAATCTAATTGAGGGGTTCGGTGTGGTTTATATATCGAATAACAGATACCCGGGAGTGAGTTACAGACTGGAATCTAATCGAGGGGTTCGGTGTGGTTTATATATCGAATAACAGATACCCGGGAGAGAGTTACAGACTGGAATCTGATCGAGGGGTTCGGGGTGGTTTATATATAGAATAACAGATACCCAGGAGTGAGTTACAGACTGGAATCTAATCGAGGGGTTCGGGGTGGTTTATATATAGAATAACAGATACCCGGGGGTGAGTTACAGACTGGAATGTAATCGAGGGGTTCGGGGGGGTTTATATATAGAATAACAGATACTCAGGTGTGAGTTATATACTGGAATCTAATCGAGGTGTTCGGGGTTGTTTATATATAGAATCAAAGACACCCGGGAGTGAGTTACAGGCAGGAATCTAATTGAGGGTTTCGGGGTGGTTTATATACAGTATAATAGATGCCCGGGAGTGAGTTACAGACTGGAATCTAATCGAGGGGTTCGGGGTGGTTTATATATAGAATAACAGATACACTGGAGTGAGTTACAGACTGGAATCTAATCGAGGGGTTCGGGTTGTTTTATATGTAGAATAACAGATACCCGGGAGTGAGTTACACACTGGAATCTAATCGAGGGGTTCATGGTGGTTTATATATAGAATAACAGATACCCGGGAGTGAGGTACAGACTGGAATCTAATCGAGGGGTTCGGTGTGGTTTATATATAGAATAACAGATACCCGGGAGTGGGTTATAGACTGGAATCTAATTGAGGGGTTCTGTGTGGTTTATATATAGAATAACAGATACCCGGGAGAGAGTTCCAGACTGGAATCTGATCGAGGGGTTTGGGTGGTCAATATATTGAGTAACAGATACATGGGAGTAATTTATAGACTGGAATATAATCGGTTATTTGGGTAGTTTTATGTATAGGATAACAGATACCTGAGAGTGAGATCTAGACTGGAATCTAATCGAGGGGTTCGGGGTGGTTTGTATATAGAATAACAGATACCCTGGAGTGAGTTACAGACTGGAATCTAATCGAGGGGTTCGGGGTGGTTTATATATAGAATAACAGATACCCGGGAGTGAAGTACAGACTGGAATCTAATCGAAGGTTTCGGTGTGGTTTATATATTGAATAACAGATACCCGGGAGTGAGTTACAGACTGGAATCTCATCGATTGGCTCGGTGTGGTTTATATATAGAATAACAGATACCCGGGAGAGAGTTACAGACTGGAATCTGATCGAGGGGTTCGGGTGGTCAATATATTGAGTAACAGATACATGGGAGTAATTTATAGACTGGAATATAATCGGTTATTTGGGTAGTTTTATGTATAGAATAACAGATACCTGAGAGTGAGATCGAGACTGGAATCTAATCGAGGGGTTCGGGGTGGTTTGTACATAGAATAACAGATACCCTGGAGTGAGTTACAGACTGGAATTTAACCGAGGGGTTCGGGGTGATTTATATATAGAATAATAGATATCCGGGAGTGAGTTACAGACTGGAATCTAATCGAGTGGTTCGGGGGTTTATATATAGAACAACACATACCCGGGAGTGAGTTACAGACTGGAATTTAATCGAGGGTTTCGGGGTGGTTTATATATAGAATAACAGATACCCGGGAGTGAGTTACAGACTGGAATCTAATCGAGGGGTTCGGGGTGGTTTATATATAGAATAACAGATACCCGGGAGAGAGTTACAGACTGGAATCTAATTGAGGGGTTCAGGGGGATTTATATATAGAATAACAGATACCCGGGAGTGAGTTACAGACTTGAATCTAATCGAGGTGTTCGGGATGGTTTATATACAGTATAATAGATTTCCGGGAGTGAGTTACAGATTGGAATCTAATCGAGGTGTTCGGGGTGGTTTATTTATAGAATAACAGATACCGGGGATTGAGTTACAGACTGGATTCTAATTGAGGGCTTCGGGGTAGATAATATATAGAATAACAGATACCCGGAAGTGAATTACCGACTGGAATCTAATCGAGGAGTTCGGGTGGGTTTATATATAGAATAACAGATACCCGGGAGTGAGTAACAGACTGGAATCTAATCGAGGGGTTTGGGGTGTTTTATATATAGTATAACAGATACCCGGGAGTGAGTTACAGACTGGAATCTAATCGAGGTGTTCGGGGTGGTTTATTTATAGAATAACAGAGACCGGGGATTGAGTTATAGACTGGAATCTAATCGAGGGTTTCGGGGTGTTTTATATATAGAATAACAGACACCCGGGACTGAGTTACACACTGGAATCTAATCGAGGGGTTCATGGTGGTTTATATATAGAATAACAGATACCCGGGAGTGAGGTACAGACTGGAATCTTATCGAGGGGTTCGGTGTGGTTTATATATAGAATAACAGATACCCGGGAGTGAGTTACAGACTGGAATCTAATTGAGGGGTTCGGTGTGGTTTATATCTGGAATAACAGATACCTGGGAGTGAGTTACAGACTGGAATCTAATTGAGGGGTTCGGTGTGGTTTATATCTGGAATAACAGATACTTGGGAGTGAGTTACAGACTGGAATCTGATCGAGGGGTTCGGGTGGTCAATATATTGAGTAACAGATACAGGGGAGTAATTTATAGACTGGAATATAATCGGTTATTTGGGTAGTTTTATGTATAGAATAACAGATACCTGTGAGTGAGATCGAGACTGGAGACTAATCGAGGGGTTCGGGGTGGTTTGTATATAGAATAACAGATACCCTGGAGTGAGTTACAGACTGGAATTTAATCGAGGGGTTTGGGGTGGTTTATATATAGAATAACAGATACCCGGGAGTGAGTTACAGACTAGAATCAAATCGAGGGGTTCGGTGTGGTTTATATATAGAATAACAGATACCCGGGAGTGAGTTACAGACTGGAATCTAATTGACGGGTTCGGTGTGGTTTTTATATAGAATAACAGATACCGGGGAGAGAGTTACAGACTGGAATCTGATCGAGGGGTTTGGGTGGTTTATATATAGAATAACAGATACCCGGGAATGAGTTACAGACTGGAATCTAATCGAGCGGTTCGGGGTGGTTTATTTATAGAATAACAGATACCCGGGGGTGAGTTAAAGACTGGAATGTAATCGAGGGGTTCGGGGGGTTTATATATAGAATAACAGATACTCGGGTGTGAGTTATATACTGCAATATAATCGAGGTGTTCGGGGTTGTTTATATATAGAATAAAAGACACCCGGGAGTGAGTTACAGGCAGGAATCTAATTGAAGGGTTCGGGGTGGTTTATATACAGTATAATAGATGCCCGGGAGTGAGTTACAGACTGGAATCTAATCGAGGGGTTCGGGGTGTTTTATATGTAGAATAACAGATACCCGGGAGTGAGTTACACACTGGAATCTAATCGAGGGGTTCATGGTGGTTTATATATAGAATAACAGATACCCGGGAGAGAGTAACAGACTGGAATCTAATTGAGGGGTTCAGGGGGATTTATATATAGAATAACAAATACCCAGGAGTGAGTTACACACTGGAATCTAATCGAGCGTTTCGGGGTGGTTTATATATAGAATAACAGATACCCGGGAATGAGTTACAGACTGGAATCTAATCGAGCGGTTCGGGGTGGTTTATATATAGAATAACAGATACCCGGGAGTGAGTTAAAGACTGGAATGTAATCGAGGGGTTCGGGGGGTTTATATATAGAATAACAGATACTCGGGTGTGAGTTATATACTGCAATATAATCGAGGTGTTCGGGGTTGTTTATATATAGAATAAAAGACACCCGGGAGTGAGTTACAGGCAGGAATCTAATTGAGGGGAGCGGGGTGGTTTATATACAGTATAATAGATGCCCGGGAGTGAGTTACAGACTGGAATCTAATCGAGGGGTTCGGGTTGGTTTATATATAGTATAACAGATACACTGGAGTGAGTTACAGACTGGAATCTAATCGAGGGGTTCGGGGTGTTTTATATGTAGAATAACAGATACCCGGGAGTGAGTTACACACTGGAATCTAATCGAGGGGTTCGGTGTGGTTTATATATAGAATAACAGATACCCGGGAGTGAGTTACAGACTGGAATTTAATCGAGGGGTTCGGGGTGGTTTATATATAGAATAACAGATACCCGGGAGAGAGTAACAGACTGGAATCTAATTGAGGGGTTCAGGGGGATTTATATATAGAATAACAGATACCCTGGAGTGAGTTACAGACTGGAATCTAATCGAGGGGTTCGGGGTGGTTTATATATAGAATAACAGATACCCGGGAGTGAGTCACAGACTGGAATCTAATTGAGGGTTTCAGGGGGATTTATATATAGAATAAGAGCTACCCTGCATTGAGTTACAGACTGGAATCTAATCGAGGTGCTCGGGATAGTTTATATATTAAATAACAGATACCCGGGAGTGAGTTACAGACTGGAATCTAATCGATGGGTTCGGGGTGGTTTATATATAGAATAACAGATACCCGGGAGTGAGTTACAGACTGGAATCAAATCGAAGCGCTTGGGGTGGTTTATATATAGAATAAAAGACACCTGGGAGTGAGTTACAGGCAGGAATCTAATTGAAGGGTTCGGGGTGGTTTATATACAGTATAATAGATGCCCGGGAGTGAGTTACAGACTGGAATCTAATCGAGGGTTTCGGGGTGTTTTATATATAGAATAACAGACACCTGGGAGTGAGTTACACACTGGAATCTAATCGAGGGGTTCGGGGTGGTTTATATATAGAATAACAGATACCCGGGAGTGAGGTACAGACTGGAATCTAATCGAGGGGTTCGGTGTGGTTTATATATAGAATAACAGATACCCGGGGGTGAGTTACAGACTGGAATCTAATCGAGGGGTTCGGTGTGGTTTATATATAGAATAACAGAATCCCGGGAGTGAGTTACAGACTGGAATCTTATTGAGGGGGTCGGTGTGGTTTATATATAGAATAACAGATACCCGGAAGAGAGTTACAGACTGGAATCTGATCGAGGGGTTCGGGTGGTCAATATATTGAGTAACAGATACATGGGAGTAATTTATAGACTGGAATATAATCGGTTATTTGGGTAGTTTTATGTATAGAATAACAGATACCTGTGAGTGAGATCGAGACTGGAATCTAATCGAGTGGTTTGGGGTGGTTTGTATATAGAATAACAGATACCCTGGAGTGAGTTACAGACTGGAATTTAATCGAGGGGTTTGGGGTGGTTTATATATAGAATAACAGATACCCAGGAGTGAGTTACAGACTGGAATTTAATCGAGGGGTTTGGGGTGGTTTATATATAGAATAACAGATACCCGGGAGTGAGTTACAGACGGAATCTAATCGAGGGGTTCGGTGTGGTTTATATATAGAATAACAGATACCGGGGAGAGAGTTACAGACTGGAATCTAATCGAGGGGTTCGGGGGGGGGGTTTATATCTACAACGAGAGACAAGTATTTTCGAAGCTTTGAATCTGTTAAATCTGATATTATGCCTGTAGTCGGAAGTCAATTTTCTCACTCGCAATTCATGACTGAAGTTCCTCAGTGTTGTTTCCTTTGCTTCATCAGTGTTAACAACATGAACCCTCAGTTAGACCACACTCGGAGCACCGTGCACAGTTCCGGTCTCTGTATACCCCTCGGTTAGACCACACTCGGAGCACCGTGCACAGTTCCGGTCTCTGTATACCCCTCGGTTAGACCACACTCGGAGCACCGTGCACAGTTCCGGTCTCCGTATCCCCCCCCCCTCGGTTAGACCACACTCGGAGCACCGTGCACAGTTCCGGTCTCCGTATCCGCCCCCTCGGTTAGACCACACTCGGAGCACCGTGTACAGTTCCGGTCTCTGTATCCCCCGCCTCGGTTAGACCACACTCGGAGCACCGTGCACAGTTCCGGTCTCCGTATCCCCCCTCGGTTAGACCACACTCGGAGCACCGTGCACAGTTCCGGTCTCCGTATCCCCCCCGCCTCGGTTAGACCACACTCGGAGCACCGTGCACAGTTCCGGTCTCCGTATCCCCCCTCGGTTAGACCAGACTCGGAGCACCGTGCACAGTTCCGGTCTCCGTATCCCCCCTCGGTTAGACCACACTCGGAGCACCGTGCACAGTTCCGGTCTCCGTATCCCCCCTCGGTTAGACCACACGGAGCACCGTGCACAGTTCCGGTCTCCATATCCCCCTCGGTTAGACCACACTCGGAGCACCGTGCACAGTTCCGGTCTCTGTATCCCCCCCTCGGTTAGACCACACTCGGAGCACCGTGCACAGTTCCGGTCTCCATGTCCCCCTCGGTTAGACCACACTCGGAGCACCGTGCACAGTTCCGGTCTCCGTATCCCCCCCCCCTCGGTTAGACCACACTCGGAGCACCGTGCACAGTTCCGGTCTCTGTATCCCCTCCTTGGTTAGACCACACTCAGAGCACCGTGGACAGTTCCAGCCTCCGTATCCCCCCCCCCTCGGTTAGACCACACTCGGAGCACCGTGCACAGTTCCGGTCTCCGTATCCGCCCCCCTCGGTTAGACCACACTCGGAGCACCGTGCACAGTTCCGGTCTCCGTATCCCCCCCCTCGGTTAGACCACACTCGGAGCACCGTGCACAGTTCCCGTCTCCGTATCCCCCCCCCTCGGTTAGACCACACTCGGAGCACCGTGCACAGTTCCGGTCTCCGTATCCCTCCCCGCAGTTAGACCACACTCGGAGCACCGTGCACAGTTCCGATCTCCGTATCCCCCCCCTCGGTTAGACCACACTCGGAGCACCGCGCACAGTTCCTGTCTCCGTATCCCCCCCCTCGGTTAGACCACACTCGGAGCACCGTGCACAGTTCCGGTCTCCGTATCCCCCCCCTCGGTTAGACCACACTCGGAGCACCGCGCACAGTTCCTGTCTCCGTATCCCCCCCCTCGGTTAGACCACACTCGGAGCACCGTGCACAATTCCGGTCTCCGTATCCCCCCCCTCGGTTAGACCACACTCGGAGCACCGTGCACAGTTCCGGTCTCTGTATCCCCTCCTTGGTTAGACCACACTCAGAGCACCGTGGACAGTTCCAGTCTCTGTATCCCCCCCTCGGTTAGACCACACTCGGAGCACCGTGCACAGTTCCGGTCTCCGTAACCCCCCTCGGTTAGACCACACTCGGAGCACCGTGCACTGTTCTGGTCTCCGTATCCCCCCACCTCGGTTAGACCACACTCGGAGCACCGTGCACAGTTCCGGTCTCCGTATCCCCCCCCTCGGTTAGACCACACTCGGAGCACCGTGCACAGTTCCGGTCTCCGTATACCCCCCTCGGTTAGACCATACTCGGAGCGCCGTGCACAGTTCCGGTCTCCGTATCCCCCCCTCGGTTAGACCACACTCGGAGCACCGTGCACAGTTCCGGTCTCCGTATCCCCTCCTCGGTTAGACCACACTGGGAGAACCGTGCACAGTTCCGGTCTCCGTATCCCCCCTCGGTTAGACCACACTCGGAGCACCGTCCACAGTTCCGGTCTCCGTATCCCCCCCCTCGGTTAGACCACACTCGGAGCACCGTGCACAGTTCCGGTCTCCGTATCCCCCCCTCGGTTAGACCACACTCGGAGCACCGTGCACAGTTCCGGTCTCCGTATCCCCCCCCCCTCGGTTAGACCACACTCGGAGCACCGTGCACAGTTCCGGTCTCCGTATCCGCCCCCCTCGGTTAGACCACACTCGGAGCACCGTGCACAGTTCCCGTCTCCGTATCCCCCCCCTCGGTTAGACCACACTCGGAGCACCGTGCACAGTTCCGGTCTCCGTATCCCTCCCCGCGGTTAGACCACACTCGGAGCACCGTGCACAGTTCCGGTCTCCGTATCCGCCCCCTCGGTTAGACCACACTCGGAGCACCGTGCACAGTTCCGGTCCTCCGTATCCCCCCCTCGGTTAGACCACACTCGGAGCACCGTGCACAGTTCCGGTCTCCGTATCCCCCCCTCGGTTAGACCACACTCGGAGCACCGTGCACAGTTCCGGTCTCCGTATCCCCCCCCCCTCGGTTAGACCACACTCGGAGCACCATGCACAGTTCCGGTCTCAGTATCCCCCCCCTCGGTTAGACCACACTCGGAGCACTGTGCACAGTTCCGGTCTCCGCATGGGAGAGAGAGAGAGAATAGGCCGAGATTGTCGGTACAGAGGCTGAGTTTTATTTCTGAGCGAGAACCTAGCGCATTTTGCCATAGCGATTAAAGCGTTTGTAGAGATATTTGATCCTCTTGTTGAGATTGTGGCGCTCTCCCTCGAACATGCGGTCTCCAACGAAGGACCGCTTCCTCAGGCATCGCTGCAGTTCATTCCCTTTCCAGCCTCGCAGCCAGACAGGACCGTGGATCAGGGAGCGAGGGTGCACAGCGAAATCACCTGCAGGACAGAGAGAGACAGAGAGAGAGAGAGAGACAGAGAGAGAGAGAGAGAGACAGAGAGAGAGAGAGAGAGA